>CAIGRQ010265223.1:0-13054 GCA_903798375.1 Fraxinus sp. D2006-0159 | reverse complement strand
CTCTCAACTAAGGCAAAAAAAAAAAAAGGGGGTTATCGAAATCAGCACTCAATGTATATCATTTAAGATTTAAGGCGAGAAAGGGACATGGACGGCGTTTTTTACACGGCATAGCACAGTCATCGAAGTAGATTCTTCTCTTCTTCATTCACTCGTTTTAGCCTGCAACAAAATAATAAAACAACAAAAGGCCTCTATTTCCCCTACTTCAATAGTTTGGTGGTCATCTAAAATTACTTAGGGTTAACACAACTTCATTATAGCAGGTCGGATCAGAGTAGAGGTGGCAATCGAGCCGAGTAGCTCATCGGTTCGTCCGCTCGGCTCGTACTGTAGCGATTCACGGGTCGCTCGAGCTCGTCAAAGACGAGCACGAGCCCGAGCCGAGCAGGGGGTTGGGTAGACGATACGAGCACGAGCACGAGCCGAGCGGACCCGTTCGTAGACGAGCCGAGCTCGGTTCGGCTCGTGGCTTGTGGGGCACGAGCCGAGCTCGTGGGCTCGTGAAAAATATTTAAAAAAAAAAACTAAGAAAAGCCAAAAAAAAAATTGATGATCCACGAGTCGAGCCGAGCCGAGCTCGTCCATGAGCAAACGAGCCACGAGCCGGCTCGGCTCGTGAGCTCGTGGCTCGTTTCTCCACGAGCCACGAGCCAGCCGAGCCGAGCTCGTGGCTTTAAGGGCCGAGCATGCTTGGCTCGGCCCATTGACACCTCTAGCTCAGAGTATCTGATGGAGGTTATATTTATGATTTTTGCTATATGTACCCCTGTATTTGGGCTCTTAGTATCTGATGTGGCACAATCGAACTTGTAAAAAAATTGAGAGAAATTTTACAATCGAAAATTTACATTCAAAAAAATCATACCCTATTTAATTTTGCATCCGAAAATTTACATGGGATATGACTTTTTCGAATGTAAAATTTCGAAATTTTTTTTGTCATATTCCACATAAAATTTCATAATAAAATGATTAAGATTACATCAAGAAATTTGTATAGCAAAAAATAATAAATGTTAGTGAAATAATTGAATTTTTTAAAAGAAAATGTGAGTTAGACGCATTTATTTAAGACACGAATTTAATATACCTTAAACTATTTTCGATATCTCTTTGAACTATTCGATATATCTATAATGTAGTTCTCGAAATAAGTTTTGAGATGACATAAGTAATTTATAAATTTGATTAGCGTACGATCGTCGGATAATTTTTAAAGTTAGCATGTTATTAAAATTTTCGAAATGCTAATTTTGAACGGCCTATTTTGACAAGTCGTAACATTTGCTACGATTGATGCGCGTTGTGACCCCCCCACCCCAGGTCACCTTTGCATCCGCCCATGTGTAAAGCTCCCCTCACAATAAGGGTTTTACGAATGTAAGAGGGGTGTACATCAGTGTGTCGGCGTACAAATAGCAAAACCCTCATATTTTTTAAAAATTTATTTTTTCCCAAACTCATTTTTATATACATTCTTTCAATAAAATAATTTTATACTTTACACATTCTCTAAAAAAAAATATTTTTTATTCATAATATCTCTACCAAATAGGGCTTTAATATATTTTTTATTCTACTTCCACCTTTTTAGAAATTCGATTTTTAATAGATTTTGATAAAGATTAATAGAATATGTGATTTAAAAGTTGTGAATCTCATGAAATATATAATTAAAATCAATTGTTGAATTTGATTTGATTAAGATCTTGATTTTAATCCCTACCAAACATGACTTTATTGAATATTTAAATATAAATTCTAAAAAAATATTTATTTAGAATTACAAAAATAAAATTCGAAGTCTACGTCATTAAGTTTTATTTTTTATTTTTAATATTTTATCAACAAAAAATTATTATTTGTTTTTGCTTTACTTTTGTAGCGAAAAATGATATTATAAAATTTACAAATTTTAAAATGTGTATATTACTTAATTAACATAAAATTGTTACATTTTACAGAATAATCAAATTTTATGAAATAATATATTATAAAATAATTTATCAAAAATCCAAACTAGAAGTATTTTCTAATTTTTTTACTCTGAGAAATAATTTTTCATAATGTCAAATCAAATGCATTTTTAACAACCATATTTTCTAATTTTTTTTACTCAGAGAAATAATTTTTCATAATGTCAAATCAAATGCATTTTTAACAACCTTAAAACACTCAATCAATAAAAAAAAAATTTGAAAATAAACTTGGAAACTTAAAACTGAAAACCAAAAGATTAAAAATAAATGAAAGGCCCTAATATTCTAAATTCAAAAATAATTTTTGATTTTTCAAACTTCTTATCAAACAAGTCCTTAAAACTAGATTCTTGATATGTAAGATTAGTTTGATGGAGATTAAAATTAGATTTTTAGTAAGTTTTGATAAAAGTTGATGAAATAAATGATTGAAAAATTGTGGTTCTTAATAAAAATGTATGACTCAAATTAAAATTTAGATAAATTTTTTTTTTACCAAACAGGGCATAAATGGTCCAACACGTTTTGACAGCTCCTAAAGGAAGATTCATGCATCTACACTAGTCACACACAACTGACACTGACACCTACGCACGCTTGGGTATATCCAACACTGGTAAAGAAAGGCCACGTCATTTCGCTGGTTTAATCCAACCACCGCTCACTGTTCCCCCCCATTGGCATCTTCCACGAGACCCCACTCTCGCTACTGAAAATGAAATTATAATATATGTATTATATGCTCATCAAGACCTTCAAAATATTGGGTCTTTTCTTCTTCAACTTGTCTTCTTCAGTTCGTCTCACCCCGTATAAATTGAATCCACAAATCTCAATTCCAGTCTTGCCCCTCTCTTTGATATATACACGAAGAAATTTAATTTACAGATACGTGAGAAAGATGCCAGCTTGGTGGAGGAAAAGATCTAGCAGAAGTAAAGATTCGGAAAGGGAGAATGAGAATTCTGCGAGAGCTTCGTCAGTCGACAATGGAAAGAAGATAGGGAAAGAAACTAAAGACAATAAAGCTAAGAGCTTTGATGAGGTTTCTGGAATTGTTTTGTTACAGAAACAATCGAAAAATTCACCAAGAAATAGCAGAGATTATGCTGCTGTAGGAAGAGAAGAAAGAGGGTCCTCGGGATTTTCCGGATTTGATTCAGCTTCATCTTTGGATATCGGGCACCCCTTGCCGATGCCTGTTGAGTCGTCAACTGATCATGTTCAGATACACGGAGTTGGGTCAGGATATGGGTCGGGGTATTCCAGCGTCGGTTCGTCAGGGTCAACTGATGATCAAGCCCATGTTTTTGATCAAGTTGCTTTCAGGTTGGTTTGATTTTCAATTAAGACTTTAAGGTTATGGCTTATTTTTTGAGTTAATAAAGATCGGATTTTTGGGTTTCTTTTGCTATAATTTTTGGGATTATTAGTTGCTTTTTTGGGTCTATTTTATCTGTTATGGCTATTGTTGGACATTAATTGATTTTGTGTTATATTTTGGCTTATTAAAAACCTGAATTGAAAATTTGATGACTCACTTAGCCCAAAAAAGAGGGCTTTGCTCTGGAATGAATATTTTGCTATGTTCTTTCTTGAAATTGACCTTCTTATGTGTAAAATTGAAATTTAGTTTGAATAATTAAACAGTTGCTCTGGAATGAATGTTTTGATTCGTTCGTTCTTTCTTGTGATTTACTTTGTTTTAAGTAAAATTGAAATCTAGTTTGATCAACTAGCAATTTATCCTTTCACTTTCCATTACATTTCAACAGGAATTGGATTGCACTTTCAATGAGAATTAGAGTATGTACCAACTATATTATTATAAAAATTATATTAAGAGATAAATTGGGCTTAACAAATATTTATGGTGGGTATGGTTAGGTGGCAAATATTGTGGTAGCTTTTATTTATTTATTATTTTTTTAATTAGCAATTATTTGGAATTCAAAATAAGCTCGGTTATAGGGATTCTATACTTTTGAGGAATTTATATGCCTCTAAGTCTAATACTTACATATAGAGGAGTCTACAAGTTTAATGCCTCAAGAAAAAAGTTAAGAAATAACACATTTCTTTTTCATTGTCTATTTTTTGTGTTTCTTCTTCTTGGTTGTTACAGAGTAGTTTTTCTCTTGCTGATATATATGCAAATTCGTTTTTAGGTTTCCCTTTGTTGAATTGTGCTTCTTACATAAATTCAATTGTTGACTTGTTGGATGTGAAATTAAAATTGTGATTGAAGGTTATATCTGTACAATATGAATATTAATGCATAGATGAATGGTATGCCGGTGACAGACGTCAACTCTTATTTAAGTAAGAGTTACTATTTCCCAACTCTGACTAAAGGAAAAAAGTTTTTATTTTAAAACCCCATCTATTTTATATAAGTACACTTTTTAGCTTATTTAATAAGCCAAACATGCTCGTATTGTTAGCAGGGTCATCAATTACATGAGAGGCACTGATAAGTTACTAGTAGTTGTTTCAATTTTGCTTCTGTGCCACGATTTTGATTAGTCTTACGGATGTAAAATTCTTATTCTGTTGCAGAAGAAATGGAGATAACAAATCGAGTCCAGTGATGCGAAGTCCCGGTCGAGGATCGAGGGGGATTACCACTACCACCTCGCCTCTCCACCCACGATTTGGCGGTATTAATTTGGATTCCCCCACCGGGAAATTGGAAGATGGAAAGAGTGAATTTCATAGGCTGCCCCTTCCACCTAATTCTCCCTCCAGCCCTTCTGCCTTGCCAACCCCAAGAAGTCCTGGGAGAGCTGAGAACTCAAATAGTATTTCATCAAAATGGAGGAAAGGGAGGCTTCTAGGAAGGGGCACTTTTGGTCATGTTTACCTCGGATTTAACTGGTAATGAGGTTTCCGCTATCTGTTGTATCATGTTAAAATTTGTACCAATATGGAAATTTTATGAATTTGGATAAACGAGTGTTGTTCTGGCGTTGAAAGAAATTGCGGCCTGTTTGGCTGTAATTCTTAGTCATGCAACCCTGATACAAAAATTTTATATTTAGATCAAACTTATGATCCTTTCTGTTAGTAAATTGTGATAAATTAATTGATTGTCTAAATTGACAGTGAAAGTGGACAAATGTGTGCAATAAAGGAAGTCAGGGTTGTTTCGGATGATCAGTCATCAAAAGAATGTTTGAAGCAGTTGAATCAGGTCCAGAATCCTCTCTCTATGCTGCATCTATCCTTCGGTTTCACACAGTTAGGTGTTAATACCTTATCTTGAATCTATGACATTTTTGGCTATTTGAACAGGAGATTACCTTGCTCAGTCAGCTTTCACATGTGAACATTGTTCAGTATTATGGAAGTGACTTGGTACGGGCTAACTTCATGTTGTTTTGAATTTAGGATTGTATGGACAATATCATGTGCATATTTCTGTTGTGATCCAAGTTTGACTGACGTACTGTTGAATCAATGGCTATAAAGCTCCGTTCTTTTTGTAACTCTGGTTTACCTGTTTTCCAGAGTGAAGAAACATTGTCAGTTTATTTGGAGTACGTTTCTGGAGGTTCCATCCACAAATTACTGCAAGAATATGGGGCCTTTGGGGAGCCTGTAATACAAAATTACACAAGACAGATTCTCTCGGGACTCGCTTACTTGCATGGAAGAAATACAGTGCACAGGTTAGATTTTGCTGCTTTTGTAATGGCCACACATTTCTTCATGTGAAATTCCACCACACTTGAAATTCCCTCACTTCTTTGCAGAGATATCAAAGGAGCAAATATATTGGTAGATCCCAATGGTGAAATTAAACTTGCTGATTTTGGCATGGCAAAACATGTATGTATAATCTTTTTGTAATGGCAAATGGGTATTTCGTTTTACTGACTTCAAAAAGATATCTTTGGCATCATTAAGCAAGCCCATATTTAGTGAAAGTCTTTGAAATTGCCTGGAAATGTCTCTTGATGTTTGGATGAAAACTATTTTCCATGATTATCAGTAGAAATATCGTGTACAGAATTTATTTGAACTCTACAATTGATGCTATACACCAACTGAAAGCACATTTTACTCTGATGTTTGCCCAAAATAAGGGCCGAAAGAATAAAATTAAGAATCTTAGCAATTACATTATAGATGTACCTTCTGAAGAATAGGTTCCCTTTTTTGATGCATTTGCCAATGTGAAAACATCTTTGAGAAAACACAGTTACTAAAATTTTCTTTTTGATATAGCCATTGTTTGACCCTATTATTTCTAAAATATATTTTTCTCTCTTCTTTTCAACCACACATTCTTCAATAAAATAATATTACACGCAAACCCAATTTTTTTTCTTATTTTTCAACCACACGTTCTCCATCAATCTACTATTCTAAAATGCATTCTTAGATAAAACGGGGCTCAAACAGGCTCATAATTTTTAAGAAATTACGGATTATGTTTTGTTTTCTGGCAACCGTTGTAATGACTCCATAATTTGTAAACTTCCATTTCCAGATAAAGTCTTGTTCTTCGATGCTATCTTTCAAAGGAAGTCCTTATTGGATGGCACCAGAGGTCTCTCTCTCTCTCTCTCACACACACACACACACACACACACACACACATCAAGAGCACACAATGACATACACTGTGTATATGATGATATTATGTTCCTTAAACATCCCCGCCCCCACCAATAAAAATTAAAACAACAATGCACGTGTGCGCACATAACACACACACACACTCTTAAAATATTGTGTGCAGAGCTTCGAAATAATTTATAGTTATATGGTTGCTTCTATCTCAGGTTGTGATGAATACAAATGGTTACAGCCTTGCAGTGGATATCTGGAGTTTAGGATGCACAATTCTTGAAATGGCTACATCGAAACCACCTTGGAGTCAATATGAAGGGGTTAGACATTTAAATTTATACTACAATACTCTATGGATGCTAGCATTTAGCGGTTCAGATATTTAATTTCCTTGTAATTATCAGGTTGCTGCAATATTTAAAATTGGAAACAGCAAGGATATGCCAGAGATTCCAGATCACCTATCTCATGATGCAAAAAGTTTCATAAGGCTATGCTTGCAGAGGGAACCATCTGCAAGGCCCACTGCTTCTCAACTACTGGGTCACCCTTTTGTTAGAAATCAAACTACAATAAGAGCTGCCAGTGCCAATATAACAAGAGAAGCCTTTCCTCGTGCCTTTGATGGGAGCCGCACTCCGGTAATTTTCTTCAATCCTTTTCATTCATCTTATTAGTTGAGAGAAAAAGTTACATTTTGGATACAACATTTCATTATTCTTAGTTCAGATTCTGCTAGAGTATATTTTATTATACTTCTTTTCTACATTTAACATTATTAAGAGAAATTATTAGATGAATGCGGGTAGATATTTTATACTTGTATTTTTTTGGCTTGGCTGTATAACCAGGAAATGTTAGAACATCTCCGTATCTTTGCTGACTAATGATATTTATATTCTAGCCTTGCAAATTAGGCCTTTGCTACATCTAGTTATATTTACAATCATAATGCATGCCCATGCCAATTGTTGTATTCCAGGAGAAAAATTGATTAGAATCAGATTGGATTCTTCTGGTGTAGTTTATCTAGTTTATCAGTTTAATCAATTAATTTATCAATGTTACCCTTTTCTTTTTAACTTTTACAAGGTCATTCTGTCTGCATATCAGATTTAACACCCAAGATCAATCGGAATAGGTAGCAGACATTATCGGCTTTTAAGTTTTATGGTATAAACTTCTGATGTTTCATGATAATTTAGTTTCGATTTGGGAACATTTGAATGTTGCAGGCCTTTTCCATATCCGGAGTTATCTTAATATTAATCCTGCAAATGCTTATGTAAATTTTTCCCTTCAATATTTCCTTGACAAGTTGGTCCAAAAACCCTTTTCTCGTCCAACGGTCCAAGACATGATTTTGAAGATATTGGCTACTCTATTGAATTGAGAAACATTTATAAGAGTTATGTGGTTCATATCTTCATGGTTAGCAATGAATGTCTTTGTCAATAATTTCCATTGTGCTGAAGACAACTTGAATGCTGTTATACATTTAGTCATAGCTAATAATCTTTCTGCCTTTTGCATAAGTTACCCATTTTGTATATCATGGCAGACGGCCCTGGAGATTCAGTCCAGCAGATTGAATAACTTTTCGTTCGATAGAGATGATGCATCTAGATCACCGTTACCAAGGACATTTGTAAGCCCAAGGTACTGACACAATACCTGGAGACATCTGTCTGATACATTTATATCTCTTATTCATCTTGCTAAACTAAGTACCGTAAAGTAACTGTTGCTTTCTTGTTTGGGGTATACAGGGAAAGTGCAAGAACAATAACATCGCTGCCCGTATCACCCTCCTCAAGTCCATTAAGACATTATGGACCAGCACATAAGAGTTGTTTCATTTCTCCTCCAAGCCCTTCATATCCTTTTGTGGGGCAAAGTAGTAGTAATTATGGCGACCACTTGGTATTTCCAGTAAGGCCAACCACAAGGAATACACTTGATCCCTGGCTTGAAATACCTCAATTTAAATCTCAAACACCTATTAGATCGCCCACAAGAACCATTCTATAGAAGTCCCAAACGTGCAAAGAATCTTGATTCCATTCTGCAGCTCAACCATGTGCACAGAGGAATCATCCAAAATTGCCCCATCATGCCTATTATGCAGCAGAAGAATTGTCCGTTAAATCTACGTTATGATTTGGCTGAATTCAATGATGATGTGTGATTTGGGAGGTTCTTATTTCTCTACTGCTGCATGCAAGATGGGAAGTAATTGTGAGGTAGACGAGTTTCAATTTCACTGGTACCTTAATCTGTAATTACCTCTTCTTGATCTTTTTGTAAATAGAGATGGACACATTATAGAGAGCTTATCCTGTATGGTAGTGAATTGACTGGTGCAGATGGAAATAGATACTGAGGAATTGTGATTCTATCAAATTGCTTTCAGAGTTGGTCTGTTTTATAACTCTTTATTGGCATGGAACTTCAAATGAGTTTTTACAGGTCACCAGATTTTATGATCTAAAACCTAGTGGATGTATGTTCATTTTTCTGGAGACTGAGTTATACGAAAAGAACGAACATATAGAAATATATGAAAAATAAATCAATCTGTCGTGTTTTGCACGAATGCTGCACTTGGAACATATTTTTTTCTTGTCAAAAAAGATTGATTTTCTCGATCTGAGGTTGGATATTTTAAAAAAATACTCTCCCTGGAGTATTTCTTCCTTGTGCCGTTCTCTTTATCACATCATAAAACAAATGTTAAAAGCAAGCACCTCTTTTTCATTTAAATTAGTGGCCTCAATTAAGTAATTACTGTAAAAAGGAAAAAAGAAGTATTACTGTGTTATGAGGATAAACAGCTGAGCAAATGTGAGGTTAAACTTCAGTTAATATGATTTTAATATGGTTCCCCTCATTTATGCAACACAAATACACAAGATCGTGGCACTGGAATTTCATCATATTACTCGATTTGTAACTTTGAATTTCTCTTTATCTTCTTTATTATTTGTCAGAATTAATAATTTGAAGAATGGTTTCTATAATGGAATGTCTAGAAATAAGAAATGGTTCTGGGAATGAAATGTATATCAAACACAATCGTAGACACCCTCGTGAGATTTGTGTAACTATACACGTAACGTGCATGCAATACTTCTCTCCCCTAGGTGGGAGCAATATTCTCTCTCGAATAATGCTATTTATACATAATGAGTTATATTTACATACAAATGAGTTGCAAAAAAGAGAATTTTTTTTTGAAGAAATTCTAATCTAATCATATCTCAACATATCATGTGTACATAAACCGTTATATACATGTAACACAATCGTTCTCTCTCATCTTTTAATGCTCGGTATCTTTGTATTCGTGTCTTGAAAGTCGGATATAATTTTGACCTTGAAGCATTGTGATGGTTACTCATGCAATCTAAAAGCAATTACCAATTATTGACTTCTCTTCCGCAATGCGTATCCTCTTTATTTTTCTTTATGGTATTCTCTATGGGATGAACCGATGAAGCCGTGTGATAGCTGATAGTAACTATTAGTTTCCGAAAATGGAGGCCTCCAAAACAGGTAGTGAAGCCAATAGCAAGACGGTGTTGGATGCATGATGAAGATGGAGGCATAACATAAATTCTTAGAAAGCATGGTCCAATAAATTGGAATTACATTACAGATTATATCCAAGGGAGAAACACAGTCAAATTTCCTTTCATTTGAATTCTATTTATAACGTTCTTTTTGTTCACAAAATTTGCAGTCGGCTAGTGAGTGAATTTCGTGCATTGGACGATGACTTTCCACGGAGACGATTTGCTCGCTTCTGTCCTTTGAAGTAGTATTACTTGATGCAGTAGTATCTGGCTGATGCTGCCGCCAGTGCACAAGCTGTTGGTTGTCACTGCTGCAATGGCTGCTTCTCTGCTGTTGCTGTTGTTTCTGCTGATTCAATTGTGGATGGCCCATTTGGAAGAACTGTTGTGGGTTTGATCCCATAAAATTTACGCGACTGAGAAGACGAAGCTAGGTGTTGTTGCATTTGTTGTTGAGGATGATATGAAGGAGAATTAAGAGAAGATATAGCAGGCATTTGTTTTAGTCACTGCTGTCGCGACAAAGTGTTCTTTATCATAGTTTGTTTTTAATTCTGAGCCAATACAGATATTTTATGATGCATAAATGAAGCACTCGCACAGTTCTGAACCTGTAGTTTCTAGAGGGAAAAAAATATAATAATTGCTGTTATGTATACTTGCACACATGTATGTCCAATGTTTATTCTTTTGATTCAATATTTTTATTTTCTAGAATGCTAACAATAGAATAGATTATTGAGAAATACCAGTTCGTTCTCTACAAAAGTCGAGAGAGTGAACAAAATATTGCTTCAATGCAACATAGTCATAAAATTGGCATTGTTCACCAGAATAGTATGTGATTATTATAAAAATTTTAGTGGTAGAATCCTTACCAAAGAACAAATATACAGGACATGAAAAAAGAAATCAATGCCACGTTCTTAGCACGAATGCTCTTATTTTTAGTTGGCTAGACTAATCATAATCAATCATATACCATGACACAGCAAGAAATAGAAGCAAATAGAACCTCCGATTCTGGTTTGATTTAGGTTCTGTATCAGAGGATTTATATATATTTACGTTGATTATTAATTTCCATGTAGAACGAGCTGACTTATAGGGCCGTAAGGACAATATTAGCCTCAACAGTATCGATAATTCAGGCCATAATCCGAGAATCTTTGGTTTTCTAAGTCAGATACTTCTCTCTTTCCTTTTCTTGATTAGGTGACGGAATACTTCCATCGATATGTCCCCACAAATTCCCTTTCCCTTCAATCAACAACTGAAAATGAAAAGCCCATGACGAATAATTCTTCCCATTAAAACGAATACAGACGGAGTCAGTCTTCTCAATTGACATGGTCAAAAATGTATAGGCCGCCTAAATAAAATCACAACAAACCAAATGCTGTCCAACCCAACAAAGTAGCCCAACAAAAATTCAATGAAGAATTAAATGCCCAAGCCCAATGAGATTTCTCAAGATCCAACTAAATTAAATAATCCAACCCACTGGCCCAACAGATTCAATTCAGCCCAAAACAAAACACAAACTGGCCCAAACAAACGCACTCACATTGGCGATGGGAAGGAGGAGAAATGGGAACTGAAGTACCCACGAAGAAAACTGAAAATTCAACCCAGAATCAAGGCTCGAACAACTTGAAATTCGAAGAAGACACCGACAACAAGAACGCCTGAGACACCGGAAAACGTCGACTCCAATCGCGCAGGGATCTGATGCGGCGCAGAAGGCTTCGACTCCAATTTCACAGCGAACAGATGCGTGAATCACAACCCCCAGCCGGTGATTACTATGATCAAAAGCGATTACAGACTGCCAGAAAATCGCCTGAGATGCTGACCTTTGAAAACTATGAACGGAGAGCCATCACACAAGTAGGTAATTTTATGGCTCTGATACCTTGACAAGTTTTTGCTGAATGATCTTTCAGTGTGTATATTGCCTTCAATTTATAGAATAGTACAAAGTTATACAAGAAAAGATTGCATAAATAAATCCCAAATTCTATGCTAACTAAATATGGAAATTAATAATCAATGTAAATAGTAAATATATCCTCTGATTACTATTTACGTTGATTATTAATTTCAATATTTAGCTAGCATAGAATTAGGGATTTATTTNAGTACAAAGTTATACAAGAAAAGATTGCATAAATAAATCCCAAATTCTATGCTAACTAAATATGGAAATTAATAATCAATGTAAATAGTAAATATATCCTCTGATTACTATTTACGTTGATTATTAATTTCAATATTTAGCTAGCATAGAATTAGGGATTTATTTATGCAATCTTTCCTTGTATAACTTTGTACTATTCTATAAATTGAAGGCAATATACACACTGAAAGATCATTCAGCAAAAATTTGTTATTCGGGAGGTTCGATTTCGATTAAAATGCCAAGGCCTAGAAGGAAGTATGAAGCCAAAAATTCTTAACATGCTATTTAGTGTGATTTCTGGTTTGTCAGTGAATTTAAATGTTTTAACCTTATCATTGATGAGGTTTATAGAACCTGAGTTGTCATTCAGGAAGAATGTCCATAATGAAGCACATAAAAATGAAGCAAATTTTATGTGCTGTATTTGGCTTCAATGTAGTCTTAGTGGGTTATTAGTGAATTTTAACTTTTATATATAGCATTATTAAATTCTAATTCGACGAACAATGCTGTTCTCTGATTCCCCATCTCAAAATGATGAATTTGAATTTTGAAAATTTTCATTTTCGCGATCGACAAGGTTTACAAAATCTAAGTTGTCATTTACACGTGTTAAAATTTCAAATCCAAGAGAGGTTTGAAATTTTATATTATTATTTTTTTTGTGCAAGATGAGGTTACAATACGAGTCATTATTTCGCCCCGAGGTCAAGATAATAAGGAGGTTCAGGAGGTTG
>CAIGRQ010265221.1:0-10338 GCA_903798375.1 Fraxinus sp. D2006-0159 | reverse complement strand
TGGTCACAGATTATCAAATTTTAAGTCACGGTTTAATAGTTCACAAAGAACCGTATAGTTAGTCACAGACACCCAAACACCCGTCTCCCAATCCCAGTATCTCACTAATACTTGGTCACAGGTCACAGATTGACCAAATAGTTGGTCACAAGTGTCCCATACCTACCGCCACCACCACAGTCACAACCACCCTCCAACAATAACACCAACAACCACCACCACCGTCGCCCCCTGCACAACACCACCAATATCGTCAGTCCCATCAAAACACCATCACACGGACGGCCACTACAGATCCATACAAGTTTATCGCCACCACATGAACACAAACTAACCAGCCGCAAAACACACGACAGGACGAAAACTGAACCCAATCCGCCGACGTTTGCTACCTGCCATGACACAGACACAGACACACATAGATCCGCCCGCCACAGCCCCCTCCCACACTTACAGATTTGCCGCACGCACGCAACCGCACATCGCCGCCCCGCACACACAGTACCTCCACCTACATCGAAGATCCACAATGCACACATACAGTACCGCAACAGATTTTACCAGTAAGATGAAATCCACGACAGATCCACCAAATCCACAAACGTGTGGGCTCTGGCGCGTTGGACCGCCATCACCAGTAAGGCTCGCCGCATATCCACCACACGGAGTTCCGTTTCTTTGTTGTTCGTTTTCTGCCATTCGTTCGCTACAAAGAAAAAAGGGATGAAAGAGAATAGACGGGAGAGAAGAGAGCGACGGGTGAGAAGAGATGGAAGAGAGCAACAAGTTCGGGATTAGGGATTGAAATTTGGTGGGTGGGGGTAGGTGGTATGTTGGGTATATAGATTAATTTAATTTAAAATATCGTTATTAAATATTAATTGTGAAATTAAAACCTGATTTTTGATAAAATAAAGTGTAAACCTGATTTTTAAAAACTTGAAACTTAACACCTGATTTCACGTAATTTCCACAAAAGAATATATAGGCTAGGCCCATTTTCAAGCCTATCTAACTATGACTCAGACCACGGCCTACGACCCGTGCCCGTGAACGTATCTTGTTGAGCTGATGGATCAAATAGATGACGAAAAAGTGCGCGTGCGCGTGGGTTTTGGATGAAAGCCAATAGGATCTAGGCCATTCCTCTTCAAATACCAATAATACCCCTTGGGGTCCAAATCTAAGTCTCAAGGTAGGAAGTAATAAATGTTGACCTATGATTAACATCTCGTTTTGATTATCACAAACAAATTGTGTTTATCTCTAACAAATTGATTTCCAGTGTCTATAGTGATTATTGCACAAGAATAAAATTGATGACACGAAATTTGAGGACAAGAAATTTGCATACAATGAGTGACATGGAAACAAAATTGATCAATCGAGACTATAAAGAATGATATTGAAAAATCCGCAAGAAGATGCCTCAACGAGAATCGAGACTAAAAGTCAAAGAACGGTTAAGCAACGCATGTCAAGATGTTCAAAACAAAGTACTTAGACTTCACAATCATATGTAAAAGTAAAACATTTCAATACTTGGTAATGATTCGTGACGAGCTCAAAGTTTTGATTTTACGATCGAAAAATCACGACAAAAATGTTTTACTCGAAAAATATGTTTTCAAAGGTAAAAATCGAAACACGAATTTTTAAATATAACAAATACCTTGAAAAAAAAAATTTTAACGTCCCTCGAATACCTACATTTGATAAAAATAAAAAACGAGGACGTTCCGAGCCAAAAGGGTTGTAACAAACGTCCGGTATGTCTTCTTTTGCCTCCAACGGTAAAAAATTTAACCATTCTGATTTTCTGACAAAAACGGCTAATTGTTGTCCGGTACAGCACTGTTTTTGACCGTTTGAGTGCTATAAATACCTCATTCATTCTTCTTTTGCAACATCTTTTCTTGAGTATTAAAGTAAGACTTTCATTGATCACAACCACCTCATTAGAATATCAAAAATATTAAACTCTTGAAAAACTTTTGAGTGATTAANATTGATCACAACCACCTCATTAGAATATCAAAAATATTAAACTCTTGAAAAACTTTTGAGTGATTAATTTTGTGAAAATCCTTATTTCTTTAAAAAGTTTTTCAACCCAATACTTTGAGTTATACTCATTACCATCTATCGAAGTGTTTGTCTCTTCTCTTCTTGTTTACAACTTTGAATCTATTATTTGATAAGAAGAGAAGATCACTCTTGTAAATTCATTTTGAATTGTGGATCGTGTTGATGTCCCGAAAAGCTCAATATTGTAAAACGATCGGTGCTCCTTGGTTGTAAGTCACTGGAAGCTTTGTAAAGGGTTGGATTGTACCATAAGTCAATCAATATAGTGAAAAAGGCCTTGCTCGTGCCGGAGAGCTTGGTAACGGAGGACGTAGATTATTGCGTTGGATCGAGCCTCCACATTATATCGTTTGCACTCTCTAACCCCTTTTACTTACGTTTTTACTTTGTGCAAGCTTATATCATTTTATTTACGTGCTTACTTGTGTTCAGTTTATTTCTCTATAATTTGAGTGTTTATTAGATTAAAATCTTGAGTAATTAATGAAAATGTTTTAAATAACCAATTCACTCTCCTAAGCTTTGTAAAGGGTTGGATTGTACCATAAGTCAATCAATATAGTGAAAAAGGCCTTGCTCGTGCCGGAGAGCTTGGTAACGGAGGACGTAGATCATTGCGTTGGATCGAGCCTCCACATTATATCGTTTGCACTCTCTAACCCCTTTTACTTACGTTTTTACTTTGTGCAAGCTTATATCATTTTATTTACATGCTTACTTGTGTTCAGTTTATTTCTCTATAATTTGAGTGTTTATTAGATTAAAATCTTGAGTAATTAACGAAAAAGTTTTAAATAACCAATTCACTCTCCTCTGGTTAGCCTATCTTGGGCTTTCAATAAACAATTCCAAAGTTTATTATTTTTCCTATGTGGGACTAAGTTTAAACTTTGTCATTTTATACTCCAGTTTTTTCATTCCATCATCTTTACTTGTCATTAATTTCTCATTTATTCGAAAATGATTTTTAACATCCAAATATACCAAACTCATCTACCCGAGAGTAGAACATATTCAACTTTTGTCCTATTAAAAATGAATGGTGGGACCTATATAAATATTTGGTTCAAGATTGATAACAATCATTCTTAACTTATTTCCAACAATCCTCAAAATGAATGAAAATTATCAATAAGTATGCAAATGGTAATATAAGCACTAAAAAAGACTTCAAGCTATAAGCTATAGTATCATAAGATGTAGCTTATGGTTTTGAACGTTCCTTAATAGAATGCAATCGAATTTACTTGACTAATTAGTGAACATGATATCTTGAGATGTTCAACTATTGGTGGGAATCAAGGCAATAGTACCTATAAAATAACTTCCCTAACACATTCAATTCTCATGGTTGTATTCATTTTGACCATACCAAATCTCAATTTCATCAATGCTTCAAAAAAATTTAGCTTTAGAAATTCTCATAAAAGCGTTTACACTTCACACTTATATAGGTAACCTCCTATTACGAGTATCGTTCCATACCCTACTTAGCTTTTCCAAGATATATGAATAATTAAAAGTATAACGTATGATATACTCTACAGTTTAGCAATTTATTATCATAGGAATGGGTAGAAATATTCGTCAAAGTGCTAGTTTGAATCATTCATAATTTAGTTGTCCCATTAAATCAAGATCTTGGGATCTCTAGTTAGCAAGATTAGGTTACCACAATGGTGATTATAATTAATAGGATTTAAGCTCATTCCCGTTGATAGATGGTATACCTGATCTTTTGGTTATCCTCAAGTAAGAGGATCCACTATGTTATCTTTTGATTTAACCATGATCAATTGAGAGTATACCATTTGAAATCAAATGCTTAATGGTTTTATATCTACGATTTATATGTCGAGATTTATCATTATGCATACTGTTTTTGTGTCATTCCATTAGTCAAATGACTATCACAATATATACTAATTGCAGGCACCGACTTAGCCCAACATGAAATGACCTCTAAAAAGTTATGAAGTCATTCTACTTCTTCTCCAGCTTTATCTAAAGCTATAAACTTAGGTTTCACCGTAGATTGAGCTATAAAAGTTTGCTTAGAAGATTTTCAGGACACAGCTCCACCTCCAATGTTAAAAACATAACCACTTGTAAACTAAGAACATTTTTGTCAGATATCCAATTTGCATTATTAGATCTTTCTAACACAACTCGATAACTAGAATATTGTAATCTATGATTAATGGTGTATCTTAAATACTTAAGAATCCTTGTCAATGATCATTTCCTTGATTATTTGTAAATCTACTTAATTTGTTGTCTACATATGTTATAACCGAAAAAAATGTAGTTTGTAATATATATTAAACTGCCTATAATGTGTGAATATTCCAATTGTGATAAACGTTCACCAACATTCTTAGATCTACTGGTGTTTTAATCGAATTATCATCACACTTAAATATTTCGAGTATAGTCTCAACATAGTGAGACTGAGATAGTGAAAATCTTTAAGGTGTTTTAGTGATCTTAATCCCTAAAATGACATTTGTTATATTCGTATCTTTCGTATCAAAATATTTTGTCAACATATTCTTTGATTTTCATGATAATACGAAAGTTGTTACACATAAGTAACATATCATCAACATACAAACTTATAGTAACATATTCATTTGGGATGCTTTTGACATAGACACATTTGTGGTATTTATTAATTCTAAAGTCATTTGACAACATAGTTTTGTCAAATTTTTCTTGCTATTTCTTATGCCCTTGCTTTAATCCATATAATGATTTAACAAGTTTGCACATATTTTTCTTCCGTACATGAACTACAAACCCTTGTGATAGTTTCATATATATTTCTTCATCCAACTTACCATTAAAAAAAATTGTTTTTGTATCCATTTGATATATTTCTAGATTAATGCAGCGGTTGCAATCAACACTCGAATTGATGTAATTCTTGTAACTGGTGAATATGTGCTGAAGAAGTCAAGACCTTTCTTTTATATATACCATTTGGCTACTAATCTAGCTTTATGTTTGCCAATTGATCCATCAAGTTTTAACTTCCTTTTGAAGATCTATTTACAGACTGAAGCTTTATTTCCAAGTGAGAGATCAACCAACTTCTAAGTCTGATTTTGCATAATCGATTCAATTTCACTATTGACGGCTTATTTTCAAAATGGAGCTTCTGGAGTGAATATTTTCTCGATAAATGTCCTTGGTTCATTTTCTAGTATTTTAGAAAGATTGGTCCAAATGATTTAGAGTTTTTAGCCCTTTACTGCTTCTTGGATCTCCATCACATTAATGATTACCATTTGTAGTATCATAAGTTCGTTTTTGTAAACTAACTTTTTTTCCTTTACAAAGAAAAGTGTCTTCTAAAAATGCAACATTCCTAGATTCAATTATAATACTTTAATGTACATCAGGATTTTCTGATTTATAAATAAGAAAATATGCACTATTATTATTTGCATATCCAATAAATATACAATCAATTACTTGGGGTTCAATCCTATCTTGTTTAGGCTTACCTTAGCTAAACATCTTTACACTTTTAAGTATTTATAAGGTTTTCTATGTTTCCATAATTCATACGGAGTTTTAGCCTTACTTTTGTGTGGTAGCTTATTAAGAATATAGTTTGTTGAAACCCCACAAACTACGAGATAAACCAGAACTTATTAGCATAGCATTAATCTTTTCTTTAAGAGTACGATTCTTGCATTCGACAATGCCATATGATTTGAGATGAATATGGAGCAATAGTTTGATGTGTAATACCAGATTCTGAACAAATTTCCTCAAATAGTGCTACATATTCTTCGTCTCGATCACTACATATTTATCCATTTTATAAGTTGATTTTCAATCACATTCTGTATTGTTTAAAGAATTCCAAAGCCTTATCTTTCTTTTTAGCAAGTATACATAACAATATCTTGTACATTAATCAATAAAAATAATAAAATATTTTTACCACCCTTAGTTTGTATAAATTTTAAGTCATAAATATCAACATGGATAAATTTTAAACGTGTCGTGTTTCTTTCAGCTGAATGAAAGAGTTTTTTTGACTAAGTTAGTATCTAGACATATCTTGCATTTATTATTAGTATTGAAATGCATAGAAGGTAATAAACTTAGCCCCTTATTTGAGCCCCATTTTGAGAGAAAGAAAAATGCATTTTTGAATAGTGATTTTTGGAGAATGTGTGATTAAAAATGAAGAATTTTTATTCGATTTATGTGTAATATTATTTTATTGGAGATTATGTGGTTGAAAATGAGTTTTGAAAAAGTAATCTTTTGACAAAATGGGGCTCAAACAAGCTATTAGTTTCATTAACGTACATGCATAATTAAATTTCACATGTCCTAATCTATGGTGCCACAATTTATATGACTCAAGAATATAAATAGAAAAAAGATACTTTATTCTTAGAATTGTTTGGTACAACAGTGAGGACATTAATCTGGAAAAGTCCATCACACAAATACCCCTTACCTACATACATATTGTTCTTTGTAAGTGAAAACTTATCAGATACAAAAAATTATTAAAAACCATTCTTGCTAAGTAACAAACTCGACACTAAGTTCTTGTGAATGTCAGGCACATGAAGTATATTGTTGACGATAAGTTCTTTGTCAAACGTCATCTTCAACACCACTTTACCTTGTCCTTCAACCTTTGAACTTGAAAAAAATTCCATGATTTTTTTTCCATTTATCGAAATATAGGAGAGAACATTGTCTTATCAGTACAAATGTGGCGAGTAGCACCAGTGTCCACCCACCATTCCATAGATTACCAATGTTGTTGCATTTTGAAATAACTGCCAACAAGTTTATATAAGATATTCCATCAAATAACACATCCGTTTCATTGATATTTGCTTAAGCTTGTTTCTTAGGTGTGCTACGTTCATTTGAGCGATGTCCTACTTTTTTACAATTGTATTAGTTACCCTTGATCTTCTTTGCACTCATGTTATCACCCTGCCTAGAAAAGGCGCCAGAATACTTCGTTTCTTATTCTTTGAATTAGTTTCATCCACATTAGCTTTTTCTTTTGAAAGATTGCCTCATGTTCTTTTGTTATACTTCCCGTTCTCTTCTTTAATCCTCAACCGAACAATAAGTTCTTCAATATTCATCTTATTGCACTTGAGACAATTCATAAAATCTTTCCACATTGAAGGTAGTTTTTAAATAATTAATGTGTCTTAATGAATGCAGTGATGATCTTAGCGCCATGCTGCCACTTGAAAAATTTCGTCGAGAGACATTTTCAGCCTGAATATAATGAATAAGAACCTGCAATCTTGTTCCTGACTAATCACCATTTTAGAATCTACCATCTTGTGTCTAAAAACTTGTATACAATGAATTCCTTTGTAATGGCATTTTCAATCTTGCACTTTTCTCCAAAGACTCGCAATTCTTTAGTAGATTTCATGACAATATACACATTGTGTAGCATATTGTCTAGTCTATTTAAGATGTAATTCTTACATAAAAAACCAGAATGTTTCTAAGCATCCAAGGCAATCAATAATGACTTGTTATTCTTCCCTTCTTGTATGGCAAAAGCATTTTCAGTAAAAAAATTTAACCAAATTCAGAGTTATGAGATATAACAACATTTTTTGTTGCTATCTTTGGAAATCAACACCACTGATTTTTTTCGATTTTTCTCCATGTGGAATAGATGTTGGATGAACAGAAGTTGGGGGAACGACAACTAGAGAAACATCGATTGTACCATTAATAATAATAAGATAAAACTAAACTTCTAAAAATAAAAGCCAAGAAGGCATAGAAAAATTAAACTGAAAATAGATTTCAGTTTAACTGAGAAAAATATAATTTATAATATATAAAAAAATCAAACGATAGAAAATTCGTCATAAGATTGTTAGTAAAAGTTTGGTATGGTATTCTTTTATCTATATATATTGACAAGAAAAATTATACTCGAAACTTACTTTAAATCTGAATGTAAAATATTAGAAATCGAGATAAAACTTACATCGAGACAAGAGTTGAACTCTTTGTACTCAAGACAAATTTACCCCACACAGGGACAGACGATGAAATAAAAATCGTTGCCCAAGATACAATGATCTTTCATTGTTATGGTAGCACTTCGAATCACAAGAAACAATGAACTAGAAGGTGTTTTGTACTATTTTAATTAATGCAAAGATTTATGCGAAATGATATATGAATACAATGTAGAATATGGAGGATATGGAAGATGATGACATAATTCAGCAGAACATAGGGGTCTTATTCATAATAAGTCAAAAGTTGTGTTATAAAATACACAACTCATGGGTCATGCCTTATCTCTATAGACATGTCTTCTTTTCCCAAAAAATTCACTCAGCTTTCATTTACTGAGACTAACCTCCAGGAGACGCTCGAGTATTCAGCAAGCGTTGCCTAATTTTCTTTCAAGCGGTGACACAGCTTTTCTGATGACACATGTTATAATTTTGGAATGTTCAAAAATTAATTAATCATTTACTCTTTTAATAGATAAGTAAAATAAGCCATGTATTTTATTGTGCCAAAAAGAATATGTAGGCTATGAAAGCCCAATAATAGCTAACCAAGAGGGGGTGAATTGGTTTCTAAAACTTTTTCGAGAAATTAACTTAAAATCAAGCGCGTAATAACAAGTTAAAGTAATATAAATGTCAAACACGAATATGAAGACAAGAAGTAAAGAGGAATAGAGAGTGCAAACGATAAAATTATGGAGGTTCGATCCAACGCAATGATCTACGTCCTCCGTTATCAAGATCTCCGACACGAGTAAGGTCAATTTCACTATGTTGATTGACTTGTGGTGCAATCCAACTATTTACAAAGCTTTCGGTGACTTTCCAAGCAAGGAACACTGATCATTTTACAACGTTGAACTTTTCGGGACCTCAACACGACCCACAATTCAAAATAATTTTACAATTAAAATCTTCTCATCTTAATAAATGATGATTCCAAAGTTGAGTACAAGAAGAAAAGTATGCTAACACTTTAATTGATAGCAATGAATGAGGCTCCAAGTGTTAGGTGTGTAAATCTTTGATGTACGGAGTGATTTTCAAGAATTAATTTGATGAAAGATTTTTTATAGCAAAATTATTTGATAATAAATTATATGAGAAATTAATACAATGTTGGCTCAAAGGAATATCAATTGAATGCTCAAAAGTTATTTTTTTAACAAATGGCAGCTAATCAAATATTTTGCGTGATATTTTTACTAGATGTTTCAAGGTAAGTGAGGTTTAATAGTTTTTAAAATTAGGTTGAAAAACTTACCTTTGAGAAATAATTTTTGTGCAAACGTTTTCTTGACTTGAATTTTTATCGAGCATAAGAAATTCATTACTTGAACTTTCAATGTGTCATGCCAAGAATTAAAGTGCTTTACCTTTACAAACAAGCTGAAAGAACTCTAGTTCTAATGTCTTCGATTAATTTTGGCGCAAGTGCTCGATTTGTTGTTTGATTTTGCAATGACGTAAAGGTTGTCTCCATGAGTGATTGATCGATCTTCAACTTGAGCTTCCTTGATCGACAGTCTTTTCGTCCAATAGTTTTATCTCAAATTTGGAAACAAGTAACATTTTGAGGATTTTTGTTATAATCAAAACATAAGATTTAACCATTCAACAATTTTCCCCTTCTCTATTATGACAAACAATAGATGATTTGCAATAAGAAGAATATCTCATATAATTTATGCACTTGCAATGTTCTTCCCCCTATGTTTTATAGATCAAGTATTCCTCCCTTTCTTATTCGCATTAAGCATATTAACACATGCAAATCATCGTTCATATGTTTTTCCCCTTTTGGCATAAGCAAAAAGAATGTAACGTAGAAAAGTATAAGAAGATAAAGCAAAACATAAGGGAAAGAAATCTAAAAAACATGCAAATATAATTCATACTGAAATATTCAACATCATGAAGTTAAGGAAATAAAATATCCATAGTAAAGTAAGGATAGACTGCATGATGATGCGAGATCAAACTAGGACTAGGACTCCAGAAGAGGCGGTGGAGAAAACAAGGCATAGAAGTGGGCGTAGAAGGCATACTGTTGAGCTTGCATATCTGCCTGTTGTGCTTGAATAGCATCTTGTTGAGATTGAATAGCGTCCTGCTGTACTTGTAACTATCGGAGCATCCCTCCAAGCCCATCAACCTGTTCGCTTGTAAATATGCCGCAAGTGCACGGGTCGAGAACAAGTAG
>CAIGRQ010265208.1:0-15464 GCA_903798375.1 Fraxinus sp. D2006-0159 | reverse complement strand
CATTCAGCAAAATCAATTGTCATGGAGAATCAGCAACATACAGCAAATCAAGAAGCTATATTTCCAAGCGATAAATACTTGGAGACGTGGTAAATGACCCTAGTATCAGATCAAAGGTCTTAGAAGATGGTAGACAGTACGTTGAACAAGCCAGACAAGAGACACGTGCTTTTACATAGCATTTAGCATATCACCTTATAGCATTGAAAAGTGGTGTCTGATTACACTGCAAGTCCATATAACCTTTTGAGCATAGAATCTGCAAAACATAGGTGAGTGATAGACATCACCTCCTCCTCTTTTCAAGTGGATACTGACCTTGCTAACTGAAAAGAGCAAGCCTTAATAATTGTACACAACTTCGAAATAGAGACCGGATACATGGAATTCTGCGCAAAGACACAGAAAATCAAGCTGCTACATTTCCAAGCAATAAAGACTTCAAGACATTGTAAATGACCCTAGTATCAGATCAAAGTTGTTAGAAGATGGTAGACAGTAAGTTGCACAAGCCATACAAGACTTGCGCTTTTTACGTAGCATGTAGTGTATACCTTATACAGTTGCAAATCTGGTGTCTGATTACACTGCCAAGTCTATAACCTTTGAGCATGCAAGCTACAAAACATTGGTTAGTGACAGACACCACCTCCATCTCCTTTCAAATGGATACTGACCTTGCTAGTTGAAATGAGCAATCCTTACTAATTGTACACAACTTCCAGATAAAGACCAGCTATACACATGGACTTCTGCTCAATGAACAAAGAAAACGGAAGTGGAGCCTCTATAGTACTACTTCTAAAAGCTTGGGGCGTGTTTGATATGTGCTATTGGATTGGACTTAGACAATACAATAAACAAAAATTTAGATTCTTATTTTGTACTGCTTAATAACGTACAATATACCTAGCCAAACAAGCCGTTAAGGTTTAAAGGTTTTTTCTGTTCATCTTTTGAAGACAAATACAATAGAAAAAAGATACAGATAATACTACTGGGAGAGTTATGTATATTGTTGACATGAAAAAATTCTGAGCTGTACACATAGAAAGTCAGAAAACAAGTAAATTTTCTATTTTATGATGATCCTTGACAAAAAAGAATAGGGGCCTTCACTTTCTATCCTAAAAGATACAGCTTTCAATTATAACGAACAAATTGGAACAGTTGGCTATTGGAGGACGCATGTTCTAAACTTCAAGAAGAAAGGCCTTTGGCCACCCTTGCAATGTCATAACTTGTCATGCTTCAGATATACTCTGATGAAATCATAGATACCCCCAAATATTTGGAGGAAACTGATACACGATGGCACAGATTAATTTACAGATGCTCATGGGTTCAATCTCCTATTCAAGGCTTCACTCTTGGAGCCACCAACTCCTCATCTCGGCTTGGAAGGAATAATTTTAATTGGAAAAATCCAAGACTGCCCTCAGCTGTCCCACACCAGAAGTGACTGCTTGGACCATGAGTTCAGCAACCTTCCTAGACCATTAAAGGGGAGGATGACACCATCACTATTTTGTGCCAGGCTTTTTTGCCATGTGTCTTTCAATCAACATGTCCACAAAGGCTCGAATCTGCCCACGTTAAAATGAAGTGTGAATTAAGTTTTCCAAGAGAACCTAAAAAGAAACTAAGTTTCTTAACCACACGTGAAGAAAGGGGGTGGGGGTGGTTGGGATAAAGACCAACCGCACAAACAAAGCCCAAGGATGAACTCAGAAAATACCATGCATTATGAAAGACCACCAAGGCTGGGTTAGCTTTACAGAAAATTTTGAAAACTGGTCATAAATAACCAATGAATACATTGTGGTTCCCAACACATTCACATTCAAATTAAGCCTGTGACATTATATTGCTGCAGGATTATAATAAATTCCTTCTGAAAAACATTTCAAACATATAAAACAAGAAAAATTAGAAACAAATATAAAAGTATTTTGCCAGATCTACCAATCCTTGGATTGGAGAACATTTGAACATGATCCCACATCCAATATTCACACCCATGCATGTCAGACAGATGTCATATAATTGATGAACTTGGGGTTAATGATAAAAATTGAGAAGGAAAAAAAAAACAAAAAAAGATCCTGATATGTTTGGTGATTTCTTTAGGAAACATTCATTTCATGAGTAGTGCATATGGCAGACAGATTACAGAAATTCTGACTACCCAAAATCTTATTAGTGATGGACAATCAAACCACTATGATTGTGGTCTATTAGCCTATGCTTGATTGACCCTTTGCAACACATTAGCATCATAACGAAAGTTTATGCCTGCAGAAACCATTTGCAACAAACTGACAAAACAGGCACTAACATAACTAACAAATAGGAAACTGTGTTCCCACCTTGTTTTTGCGTTTGGAATCAAGAAACTCAAAAACAGGCATTGCTTTCTCAGCGTCAGTCGTTTGTTCCATTACCTGAAATCATAGAAACAAATAACATCAGAAAAAGGATGTGGTGGCATCAATGGAGAATTAATAAAGTTGATGAAGAATGAATTAAATGGCGAGTAACCTTTGTGGCAGTTTTCTTCATTATTGATTTATAACCTTCCTTGTCAATTTTTCTTGCTTTGTAAAGAGGCATGAGCAGTGAAGCTACATAATCCACAACAGCCTGTTTAATACGGTCTGTCTCCCTAGGTTGATTGTCTTTCTTTTCTTTGTTCACTACGATGTGCGAAGCAGGACTCTCGTTTGCTGGTGCATCATATTTTGATAAATGCAACTTTGAACTCATGTTTGAATCCTCCTCATCTGTTACGTGCATAGTCCCATGAGAGAAACCAGAACTTGCAGCAGCTGCTTGACATTGCCATCTCTCAATAGCATTGTAGTCCTTTACACTACCAGCACTATCAACCCATGCTTTTGTGAATATACCGCTGTCTGCAGCTACACTTTCCCCAGAGTGCTCTTTAAAGTTTAACTGATTTGCAATCTCATTTGAATGGCTCCGCTGTGAATGATTATCAACAGGAACTTTAGAGCTATCAAGGTTGACGCCAGCAGCTGAGAAGTCAACGGACCAATCTCTCACCCTGCAATTCCTAGAATCTATTTCAGATAAGCAATCTTGCCTTCCTATTGCACCACCAGACCAATTCCTTCTACTATCAGACTCGTCCATATGTGTATATTGTTCTCGTCTAGCAAATTTGTGAAACGAGAGTATCTTAGGAAGCTGCAGGGAGGTGTTATACATGGCACCAGAAGAAGTATATGCCTACAATGCAGAGGGGAAATGAATATGGTAAGAAGCGTAAAGGCAACAATACTTTTAATGCTCTACTTACCCCTCAATTCACCCCAAAACATAAAGCCAGTCAATAGGGAGAAATAGGAAGCTATATTATGTTGATGTTGAACATTTTATCTGTAAAGCAAACATGACACAGTTTTCTGCATTTGTTACGACGCCAGTTATTTTTATTTGTTAGGATATCGAAACAAGATGAAGAAGGGTGGAAGAGGCCAAAATCAATAGACAAAAAAAGAAATGTACAGGAACAGACAGGTTACGGTGTGCACAATGACAAAATAGAGGTTTTCATACTTAGCCCTTGTTTGAGCCTCATTCTCTAAAATTCAATTTCCCCAAACTCATTTTCAACCACACATTCTCCAAATAAAATAATTTTGCACTTAATCCAAAACTTTTTCCAACTTTTTAACCACACATTTTCCAAAAATCACTATTACAAAACTCATTTAACACGAAAAATAGGGCTCAAACATAGCCTTAGTCTTCACTGCTATAAAGGTCCAGAGCAAGCATAATCCAGAAGAGAATTTCCCAAATTTGATGCTGAAAACAACAAATTTGACTAATTGCCATGTAGAACCAACATAGCAAAAAATTGAACAGACATCCAAAATTGGCTCACTGCTCAGGGTCTGCTCGTAGGAGCAAAATGTTGGAACAGAAGTTTAGTGTAGTGTGGCACCAGAATGGGTCCGCATCTCAAACTAAATAAGTAAATATAGAAGATACCCGAGAAAAGATGAGCTCAAATGTTTAAGCTTAAAACTATGTCAAAGACCCGATGAGAGTAATTTATCCACGAAGAAAGTCAGAAGTTACTTCATTATTGAGGTACAAGTCACCAATTGGAAAAAAGGGTGGGAGGAAAAATAGTGACCTTAAGGCAATGGCCAAATAAATGCAGGCTAAGTTTGTGCCTGAGTGGTTTATGTCAAAGCCAATGCCGGTGAGTTATCTTCTATAAGCTCAACGAGTTATATGCTGTGCCAACTACCATCCCCAACCCCTACCCTAAAAAAAGCACCTCCCACAAAACACATACCAAAAGATAATAAAATTAATAAAAAGGAAATTAGGATGGGCCTTCAAAAGAACCTCATAAAACTAATTAAAACCAGATTGTGTATAACAAGTACAAAAAAGCTGGAAGTACGATATATACACATGGAAAGAAATGAAACAAACCTCAGCAGCGGCAAGAGCTGCTTCACGGGCGGCTTCCGCAGCAGCAAAGGCAGCCTTTTCCTCTTCAGTCATGGGAATGTCTCTATTTTCCTCCATGGCATTTTGCCTTCCTACTGAGCCATGAGAGGCTGACAATTTAACCTTCGATTTTGACTCAAATCTTGCTTCTGCTTTGACAGGTCTGTTGCTCACTTTTTTAGTGCTTGCACTTTTAGGATACTGGTGGCCAGCAGATGCAGAAGCTTTAGGGCTTCCCTTGCTCTCTGTTGCAGCATTAGGTATGAATAGAGGAGGCTTTCCCAACACTACAGAAGACTTGCTTTTTGACGAGTCCAGAGTAATTGGTTGCCTCAGTAATCTCAGCCCGCCATTAGATGCCTTCTCCTTACGGAAAATTTCAACCCATACACTTACTAGCTGGCTTGCAATGGCACGTATATCACGGCTGGTATGTACACAGACTTTTTCTTTTACAGTTTTTCCAATACCTACACAGAAAAAATGACGTTCAATGTGTGAAACCATGCCAACCAAAACTATCACTACTTGATTGAGTTAAAATGAGTTATCAAAAGCCAGGAAAGCCCTAACACTGTAGGTTACTAATAACAAGAACTAGCAAAAAATGCTCAAATGAAAGTTCATTAACCATAATGCAATTACAAGCAAACAATCACTGTCTTTCCCAATGAAAACAATCTAGATTATGAGAACACGCAAAAAACCTAAAGGATTAACCAAAAGATAATACTATACAAGCATAATAAACAACTTCCAAAGTCCATGCTAACAGCCATTAGACCCTTTTCAGCAGACAAACTGATCCTCACATAAACCTACATATAAGCCCTGCCGTGACCACAGTCAAAACAAGACTAATGTGACTGAATAATACCTGATGAGCGAACTGCAAGTAAATCAGTTGAGACAAGTACAAGTAGACGGACACAGTGACGCAAGAGCTGAGTTCCATCCTTCCCCATGGAATCCTGTCATGAACAATAAAATTCCGACAACCAAACAAAAATAGTTAATTCAAACAGCATTCACAACATAAATTGAACACTGGCGCAGAAACAGAACATCAAGAGAGAGCACATACCAGAATCCATGAATTGAGCGTGCTAAGCCCTTCTTTAGTCCCAGCGAAAGTCTTGAGAAATCCAACAGGAAGGTTTAACAGTTCTTTAGCCAGATGCAATCTTCCAGCTGTAGTATTTGCAGTGAAAAACATATCCCGGAGTAGACTACCCCTGGTCAAAATTGGGGTCCCTTCCAAAGAATGCTTACACAGAACACTTGATAGTTCCACTGCATCAAGTCTCGTGATAATGTCCCTCATTTCAATCCTTTCACTGGCAGAACGTCTCCTTGCAGCCTCCATGGACTCTACTTCTGCAGTATAATCAGTTCCTGTACTCAATATATCATTAATACGTATAGCCTCTCGAAGCCCACTCATCATTGCACCACCTACAGTGTCAGGATGCTCCTTGCAGGTTGCTTCACCAGCAAAGAATAAACAGTTCTCCACTGGCCTGCCCAAAATATCATAGTCTTCTCCTGAGGAACCAACTGCAACATAGGAGTAAGCACCATAGCTGTAAGGATCCCTTCCCCAATCGGTCACTACAGATGCAACAGGATCAAGAACTCGTTCTTCCCCAAAAATTTTCCGGAGAACAACCAAGGCATAGGTAACATGGTCAGAAGGGCTCATATTTTGACCATCTATAGCAGACTTACCAACAACCAAGGCTATAAGAACAGGTGCTCCAACTGTTTTCTTGACATTCCAGAACATAAAGCACCGTCCCCTGTGGTCTGTATCCTCAGCAGTGGTACCAAAATAATCAATGGAGTCATCCCAAAATACTTCAGGAAACTCCAACACAACTTTATTTAGAACACCAAAACCAAGCCGCTTGATGGATAGATATTTCCACTGGGGCAATGGTGGTGAAAATTTGATAGTTTCTGCTTTCAGACAGCCAAGTGGTACTGTGACTAGGACAGCATCTCCAAGAAACTCCTTGCCATTTGATGTTGAAATTTTAACCTTGTTACTCAGTTCATCACTACTACTACAACCCTTAGTGAAATATGAAATATTTGTGACGACCTGGTTCAAGTGGATACTAAGTCCTTCTCCTAGAGATTCAACAACAGCACTGTAACCCCCTTTAATCATACAATGAGCTCCACCAAACCCTCCGTATTCATCATCCTGATTCCAGTAAGGAAGTGATACTTCTTTAAGCAGAGCAGCACAACCGTACTCCAAGTTGGCAAAATGCCAATCCATGACCCTCCTCTCAAGAGGGCTCAAAATCTCTGATTTAGAACCTTGAGCCTCAATAACTTCATTATCAACACCAAAATTTCCAGAGTCCATGAGAGTATCCAATATTTTATTCGATTCACCGTCCATCTGATTCTGTACAGAACAAGCCATGCGACGTCTCTTGAGCGCATATTCTAGACCTTCTTCAAGAGACATTCTCATTGCATATTCCCCCTTTTCGGCAACTAGCACTACCATGTCATCAAGTAGGCTATTATATTCGGCTTCCAAGGCTTCATCCAGATGTACAGGAACTTTCTCACCAGTCATGGTGTCATAAAGAGGACAATCACTGTTCAATACAGTCAACTCAAGTCCCAACTGAGCACAAACCAATGAAGAAGGGTCTGGTCTTCTTTCAGTAGCTACATCTGCCTCAACACCTGTAATGATGCTAGCTCCAAGATCTACTGGAACTGTGAAAGATGAGCGATCTGTGAACACGCGACCTCCTATTCTACTCCTAGCCTCGAGAACTGTAACATCGAAGCCTTGGCGTTGCATGTGGCGTGCTGCAGTTAACCCAGCAGGACCTGCACCTACTACAATAATTCTCTTCCTGGGTTTAGTGTCACAATGCATAAGACCATCGCCAGTTGAGGATAATGATTGAGCAGAGATTTTTGGGGACTTTGAATGCATAATAGGTACTGCTCCACCAACGTCAGATTCAACAGAAGATATTAAATCTGGGCCCACAGTAGGAAGTATTCTGCCATTCTCGTCTTCACCTGAAGGAATAGAACCTGTACAATCCAAATCAAGCACACTTTCAGGAAGCTTTGCATTTGCATCAAGGTAATCATTTCCTTGACAATCATCAGGGAAGCATCTTTCGCGAACGATTTGGATAGATGATTCTCTAGTTTGAAGATTTACAACTCCCACAGCTTTGGCTTTTCCCACTTGTTTTTCATCATCAGACAAATTATCATTCTTTCCCACGGAGGTCTTGGAACTCTTTACCCTCCCAAGAATAAAGGAAACTCCATCTTCAGAATCAGCAACAGGAGCCCCAGAATTTTCCCGAAACTTCTCCTCTTTTAGAAGTTTCAAGTCATGGTTAGAATTGCTCTCTGCTTTAACCTTTTCAGAAGCAACCCCAAAATTTATACAACCCTGTAGGAATGCATTAAAAACACGAGAGACAAACATTAGAAGAAATTTTGAATCACTGTAAACAGTTGGCGTATGTATTTAAAAATAATCTAAGAAGTATCAACAAACCACAAAAGATTAAGAAATCAGTTTTCATAAGCTACCAAGAACGAAATCCAGATAATATTAACAAATTTCTGGAACTTACACGTTGATCAAGAAATGTATAGATATCCCTAATTAGAGTAGTGCGTGGACGTTCATCCATAAAAGGAGTATCAGACACTCCAAAATCTTCTAGTGGCAAAATGCGACTGACATCTTTATTCCAGACACTCAAAATATGGTTCCTGCACCGCAGCAAATAATTATTGTCCCATTGCTGTCAAGCATAATTTTCAAAGTCTACTAAAAAATTGGTAGAAAAGGGACATTAAAGCAGAGCAAACTAAGCAGAATCGAACTAAACAACCTTCCAAAAGTAGATGGTATATGAAATTAACAATCACCCATCACTAACCCAAAACCAATAAATTAAATTTGAAAAAAAAAAATGTGTGGAAGGAATTATGGGAGCATGTTGGGGAATAAAGGCGTAAATTGTAATCTACTTAGTAAATCAGGAAGTGAGTGATTTTTTAGCCAATGAGGAATATGATAAAATTGTTATTCCATAGGAATTCCCAAAGTCCACATAGTCAACTCTGGCAAAAAGTTGTTGTGCCTCATCCTCTATTAAAACAGGCTTCACATCTTCGTCACAAATTGCAAAGAAAAACTGAAAGGAACGTATGTTTGATTTGATAAAATATAAAATAACTTCTATAAGTTTTCTTTCACCTTACAAAACTTCAAAAAACAAGTCGGATTATGCAGTAATGAGATGCATTGATCTTAAAAATGATAGCTAGAACTTATTAAAAAACTGATAACAAGAACACAGATAAACAGGGTGAAAATGCAAATGTTAGCAAAGACTGAATAGCTTTTGGTTCAAACAATCAACATCAAAAAGCAAGAAAGATAAGAGAAGGAAAGCTGATTAAAGATTGGATACTGACCGGCAATTCAAATACTCCTGAAGTCCACCTTTGCGCTTCAGCACGTCCTTAAACTTGATTTTCTCAACAGGACCAACTGCACGAGCTTTTAGCCCAGCCGACACAGCTGCTGCCTTTCCAGTTTCAGACTCTACAATTGTTGATGCCGAATCAAACTTTTCTCTTGCTTTAGAGGGCTTGTCACCATCTATAACCATATGGCTAACAAGAAAACCTTGCCCGTGCATCAAAATCGCCCAATCTGCATCCCCCTCATAAGCCATGTCCCCATGCCTATGCTTTTTAGCATTGCGAGCAGTACGCTGGCCAACTGATAGCCCATTATCTTTAGTTTCAGGATCAGCCAAGGATTCTATATCTTCTACACAGATCCCATCATGGTCCAGTAAACTAGATGGCGAAGAGATCCCATCGGCCTCTTCGTTCCCGGAAAGAAGTTCATGGCTTTTAATTAACGCACCTTTCGACATTGAATGAGAAGGTTGAGAAAATAGTCCATGGTCACCAGTTTTTTGGGTTTCGTCCTGATGCTTTTGGAAAGCCACAACATATTTGCGGGCTCCATGTGCTGACACTGGAGATGATCTACACTCAGAGACTTGGCCATCCTCCTCTTGTGAAGAAACCGAAGCTATATCCGTATCTTCAATGCATTTACCAGGTATTCCAATCAGACTATCACTACTGGATCTGCGTTCATCCTGTGGTGCATATGCTGCAGATGATGATATTTGATGATCTGATTTCACATCATTTCCCATCTTCCTTGCGCACTCAGCCAGAGATGTTGACAGCTCCAAGTTTTTAAGCTGAGATGTATCATCACATTCCCTATTAAATGATCTGTTGTCTAAACAGAATTCTGGAACTTCTCTGCCATCTGAAGAGGTAATTTTAGGGTCCATACTCGGGATATGGCCCATTGGAACTGCATTCAATTGTGAATCAAAGTGGTCACTGCAATCTCCTGCTGGTAAAACTTTATCAAAGTGGCCTTTCTCTATCTGTTTTGGAGCAACCGGTAGCTTTGAAATGTCATGAGATAAATCATCTTCTTTATCATGTTTTACCCCTACCATGGGCTCTTGAAAAGGAGGCAAACAATAGTCCTTTGAGTTCAGATTAGGAAAATCGCCAGAACTAGTATCGATAATATAATTTGAAACATGTGCATTCTCGGCTAAATCGGCATGATTCTCATTGGTCTCAAAATTGATTTTACCATCATGGACACTAGTAATCATACCAGAACATGCCCTAAAACAGGAATCGGATCTTTGGACCACGGAAACGGCAATTGAACACTCGGAGGTTGCTTTGAGAGATGCTTCATCTTCCGCATCATTGGATCTCAACATTTCATTTGTTTCTAGTGAAGCAGAAAGCTCTTGCAGCTTCTTTGAATAATTGCAAATTAAATTACCTTGCACATGGTCTGAAACATGAGGCAAACTAACATCAGCTGTCTGATGAATCAAGGTTGACTGCATAGAATCCCCCTCATGTGCTGAAAGCAAACTGTAATCAGAATTTGGGGATTTGTTGACCAATTTTGACACAGACCTAGATTCCCCAACTGAGACACGTGGAGGAAGAACGTTTGAGCCAGAAACGGAAATTGATATTAACATATCATCAGAAGTTTCAGTTTCCTTTCCCTGTTTCAATCGTGAAGAGCCACGTGATTTCCTAATCATGCTTGACTGAACCTTTTGGACATACGTAAACAAGGAATCTTCCAAATATTCATCTGCTGCCGCACTTTCTTTCTCATCCCTTAATGTATTATTTCCATATCTTTGATTATTCAAACCATCATGACATTCCCTTCCATCTTTGTTTGCCCTTGGACTAAACTTGGTTCTCGCGCTTGTCGTTTTGTGCTTCACCTCGCAGGCCTTGCCAACTGTCCCCTCCCCATCAGATCCACCAATTTCACTCACCTGATTTTTCTCCCCAGCATGCAGTAACATTGCATCCGAATCATCATTTTCCGCAGATCCTTTGAAAGACAGACATGAGGAATCCACAACGTTGCTACCCAAATGCTTCCCAACTACTGCATCAGACCCCCAATCCTTTTTCGGACCCTTCAATTTCTTCCTAAAACTAGCCAACGTATCGCCCATACCACCCAACTCTTCATTTTCAACCGCCATTTTCTCAATCCCTTTTCCCTTATTTCCACCACCATCCAACACTGACTTAGTTTTCTTGTTTCTTTTACCTTTCAGTTTTAGCAATGACAAAATAGGCTCGTCATCATCTGAATCAAATGCCATTTCTACCGGCTTCATCTTTCTCTTTGAACCACCCATCTTCTTATTCTCCTCCCCTTGCATTCCCTTCAATCCTAGGGTTTCAGTTTTCAACATGTGCCCCTAACCCAGGGGCGGAGCCACCTGGGGTCTAGTTGAGGCAGTTGGATTTTGGTCCTGGATATTTCACCGATTACACTAGAGGAGCGGACGGTTCCAAAGGCAAAGGGAAAACCATAAACAGCAACATCATAATTCAAAAAGAGATGGCGTTCCTTGTTGGGTAAGGAAGATTAAATAACAATTATGGAAAAACAAAATAAATTGCAAGGAGGTAGAAAATGAGAATCTTAGAGTTGGGCTAAAATTAAATCATTCACAACAATCAAATAATCATCACAAACAAATCTGACACTACCTTCCCAAACCAAAGCAGTTGTCGAAATCAGTCTAACAACACGATGTGTCCGGAGAAACCCTCAGCCGCTTGTCCCCTTCTGTTCCAGTCGCCTCTCTCTCTCTCTCTCTCTCTTAAAACAGGCCTGAACGGGCTGGGCTCGGGCCGAGGCATATGAAGATTGCTCCTTCACACGAGCCTGGGTCATTTAAAATTGGATATGCACTTAATAATTGAAGGAAGCATCAAAGATGGTATTCTAATTAATATTCTTTATAATTCAGATTCCCTTATTTGATGAGGATCTCCACATTCAACTTTGCAGGGGTTTCTTCTGGTTCCATTTTTTTTATTTTTTATTTTTAACCTAAATTACTGTTTTCGATATTTCACAGAGAAATTTGGGGATCTCATAATTCTCTCCTAATAATATAATAGAGCGTTATTTTGATTTTTTATCAATAAATATGTAATTAAAACCCTAGTATAGTATTGTGTCACTCTAAGTTGTGCATGAAATTCAACATAACATCAATCTTACGTTTCTTATGATTTCATATTCAGTTAGCATTTGACGTTCTTTGATTTCAATGTCTTTCGATAAAAGTGACAGCAAATCCTGTGTATATAAATAAGAGATGAGTATCCTCAGGAAAAAAATATAACCGTTCATATATGGTGAGAGCACGATGCTAGAACAGAAAAAGTTTTTATATTTTGATATGTAATTTCTTATTTTAAATGTGTGTTTATTTTATTTTGAATAATTACTTATTTTGCATGTTTGATCTTTTGGTAGTGTGTTATTCAACAATCTTCTAAAACCCTAGCTGAGTTACTAGAATGTGGTTAATCAATTTGATCTACCAACCGATCATTTATATTATATGCATTTATTTGTAGAACATGACTTACAAATGTTGATATTGTTGTTTATATATAGGTATGTGTTGAATACGAAAAGAAAATTAAAATAATAATAAATCAGGAAACTAAAAAATAATAATTCAAGGATTCAAATCGTTCTTAGATGTTCATGTCCATATTGTAATTAGAAACAAAGATTAAGAATTTACCCAAAATTCTCTAATCAAATTTTGATATGATTTGAAAATCACGAACTCCCAACTTTTAATTTAACGAACTTCGTAACTTAAGCATTCTATGATATTCCCCAAAGTACATTGTATGTGACACATTATTTAAATTGAATCAAAAACTAATTTTGGACTAAACAGGTGAAGAAAAGAAGAAAATAATTTTATCTATCCTTTTCTCTCTATGGATTTGAACACCATGGGAGAATTATTGTGTTGTCAATTTTGGTTCCATCTGATATCCATAAAGATAAAGAAATTTCAATCCATGTATGATAAGAATTTCAATTGAAATCCAAATAGGAGTCTCCAATTAAAGTCAAAATTCAATTAGTCCATAACTTATTTAATTACAAGTATAGTCATAGAACTTCAATTACAAATACAGTTAAGTTTGTAACGTTCATAGAAATTATATTTGTATTCGAAACTTTTATAGTAATTCCCATTTAGCCCAAAGATTTTATAATTATTACAATTAAACTACAATACTTTATAGATCTATCACATGTATTTGATCAAACGTATATTATTTATGCCCCAATAATTAGATCATGTTTAGTCGATCTTAATCCACCAAATTAAATTATTAGTCTTGTTTTTTCTACTAAAAGCAAAATATTGTACTCTCACATAAACTAATATATATTTGTTTAATTTCCTATGACATATTGTATATTTGTATATGTATTTTATCGCTTCCAAGATTCGATAATTATATACTGGCACAAATGATCACTTTGCCCCTGTAATTATTCACAATAATTTAAGTACCACTTATTCAACAATCATGTAGGTCAATCATGTATCGAAATTTAATCATAGCTAAAAATTGAGTTCAGATTTATAATTGTTCAACTAATATCACTTAAGTAGTCACTCCATCCGTATTTCAAAGCAACAGGTTCATGCATGAATTCATGTTATCTACATCACTCGTTCTCAACCTCATAACTCACCAAAATATTTGACCAATCAAATTGATCTCACCCATTAATGAATTAAATAACCATTAAACTCTCAAAAAGATATACACAGCCATGTTAAGGAATTTTATATGAAATACTCGACGATCAAGTGGAATTTGATCTCTGCACGATCATGTCATAGAATGAAACTCGACACGAAATCTATTCAATACATTCCAAGTCTACTAGTGTCGCCTTTAAAAATTCTTCAATAAGGACAAATCACAAATCCAAATAATGATTTAATCAACAATACAACCTTTACGTACAAGGATTTAACCATCGCGCATTAATTGTGAACAAATTATTTATGATCAAAATATAAGTTGGGTTACACTATACTTCTTCATATAAGCACCCAACTTATATTATCGCAAATAATCATATACACTATAATTTGCATGCTCGATATCAAATAAATACAATATATAAAATTACAATTTATTTATTATAAAATATTATTTTATCACAATAAGATATACTATATAGGCACACAAGTCGACACTACGTATATATGAGATGTTAATATTGTTTAATATGGTTGCCTCACTTGACATATGTTCTTTATAAAAGTGCAAACCACAAGTAAACGGGTCGCGTTCAAGTAATAAAGTAGACTTTTGAGTTTGAGTTGTCGATCACTCGAGGATTGTTTGCTTTCGCTTACAAAACTTTAATTAATTTAATTCTAACAATAAAANAAAAAAAAAAAAAAACTAAGAATCTACAAAATAGGAAACATAAACACTTAATTTTAGAGAAAAATGTGGTTGGAATTGATAGTTTCGTTTAACCGTCTCCTAATTAATTAATTTCTCTACAAGCTAAGTAACAAATAACTCATTTTCAATATTAGACCCGATTTTTCAAGTTCAACTAATTACCTCTCTCAAACGAAATTAACCATAATTGATTGGTTTAACCTGCTATATCTTTATATCGATTAAAACCAAATAATCATATTAAATCTTTATGAAAATAGCTAAATGGATCACATAGGGTTATGAGTATATCGCTATCTCCTACATGAATCTAAGGCTTCTACGATTTGGTTTAAAATACACAATCTTCTTTCGAACGACATACGAATCACTAAACATAATCATTCATTGGCTACATAAATAAAAATGTAAGAAATACAATAGTAGATACACATGAAAATAAGCATTTTAATATTAAAAAAGCAAATATAGAACTTAATCAAGGCTAGGATAAATATTAACCATAAATCCCAATACAAATATTTAGCCATGTTAAACAATTGATAAAAATGAGAATATTCATAGTAATACATTACAAATATGGCAAAACAATTGAGAAAATACAAGGTTCTATATAAAACCCTTGTTTGAGGTTGATCACTTGATCTTGATTTTTCCCAAATATTTCTCCACCTTCCTTGATATATTCTCCCCATGCTCTAGATTTTACGCCCAAAATACAAAGAAAATGAAGGAGAAAATCAAGAAAAGAAAAATGAAAGGAAAATAAAGAAAGAAAATGAAGAAAAAGAAGGAAAGAAGCAGCTCCAATAGTTAGGTTTTTTTTTTTTTTTTTTTAAAACCCTACCCAGAAAATCGCAGCCCAAGTCTCCAAGTTTTGGAAAGAATTAAAACGATCCCTCATTTTTTTTAAGTGGCACCTAGCTCTCTCTCTCTCTCTCTCTCTCTCTCCCTCTCTCCAAGTAATCTAGTAAATTTCACTCAAGGTCCCTCAACTTTAATCTTCTACAAATTGGTCCTCAAATTTTGACTTTCTTTCAATT
>CAIGRQ010265183.1:0-12978 GCA_903798375.1 Fraxinus sp. D2006-0159 | reverse complement strand
TTCTATTTATATACCAGTTGTAATTAGATCTAAAGATAATAAGATTTTCCCTCCATTTTCATCTTCTTTTTCATTGGGTAATCTGATATTTTACTTCAATAACTTCATCCTAGCGATGGCCTGAGCTAGATACTCTTTCAGAATTCTGTCCATCTCGTGCCTTTCTTGTAGTACCTCTTCCACTGAAGTATTGGGAATCTGTTGATAAGGTCCCAGAGCTAACTGGGGGGTTTGACGCCGTATAAAGCTTCAAGCAGTGTCATTTTAATGGCAGTGTGTAGGGTAGTGTTATACTACCATTCAGCCAGGCTAAGCCATCTATTCCAATGTCTAGACTGCATGTATACCATGCACCGCATATACATTTCAAGGCACTGATTTACCAGTTCAATCTGCCCATCCGTTTGTGGGTGGTATGCTGAACTAAAATGTAATCTAACTCCCAAGTTTTTAAACAACATCCGCCAGAACTCGCTTATGAACACTTTGTCTCTATCGGTAACAATGCTTTGGGGTAGACCGTGCAACTTGTGGATGTTATCCAAGAATACCTTAGCAACCCTTAGGGCTGAAAATGGGTGGGATAATGGTAGGAAGTGTGCATACTTGGTGAACATGTACACTACCACCAAGATTACATTCTTACTCCTTGAGGTAGGTAAATCTTCAATGAAGTCCATGGAAATGTGACTCCAAGCATACTGTGGAGTTGGTAATGGCTGCAAAAAACCTGGGTATGCTACATGTTCCCCTTTTCATCTTTGGCAGGTGTCACATTCCAATACCTCCTTCTTGATATCCTTTCTCATCCATGGCTAATAAAAATGTTGCTTGCCCTCTATGAATACTAGCATGTACCCCAGAGTGACCCCCTTCCTGTGAAGAATGTATAGCAGCTATCAATTTATTCTTGATGTCGCCACCTGAGCCAATGTAAACTTTAGTTTTATATTTAAGCAGCCCATTCAAGTATTGGTGCTCTGGTTCTGAGTTGTTATCCAGCAGCAATGCAATAATTTTATCCTCGGCCTCTTTATCACCTTAGTAGCTAGTCATCACCTCTCTTATCCATACGGGTGTGACTTCAATAATTGCCAAACACTCTAGAATTTTTTCTTCCCTTCTAGATAGTGCGTCCGCCACTTGATTTTCTACCCCTTGTTTGTACTGTATTTTATAGCTGAGCCCCAATAACTTGGACAACCATTTCTATTGTAGTGGGGTAGTAATTCTTTGCTCCAGCATGTACTTGAGTGATTGGTGTTGGTGGTCTAGTTTAACTATAAAGTGGTGGCCTTCAAGGTAGTGTTTCCACTTACTCACTATTGTGACCAATGCAAGCAACTCTTTTTCATATATGGATAGGCCTAACTTTTTGCACAACCCAATCCCTCCATAACATGCATCCGTTTCAATTATAAAAGGTAAGGAGAAGTCTGGTAGTGCTAATACGAGGGTGGTGCTCATAGCCCTTTTTAATTCCTAGAAAGCTACATCAGTAGTCTCACTCCAATGAAAACTGTCTTTCTTTAGTAATTCAGTCAGGGGCTTGGCCATTGCCCTATAGTCCTTTACAAACCTCATGTAGTACCCAGTTAGGCCCAGAAATCCCCTCAAATGTTTGATGTTAGTTGGTCTAGGCCACTTCTGCACTGCTGCAATTTTTGAATAGTTAGCTGTTAGTCGAGATGATGTGCCTTAGGTACTCTATTTTGGACTGTTCAAAGGAACATTTACTCTCTTTAGCCAAAAGTTGGTGATGTTTGAAAAGCTCGAGTACTACCGTGACATGCTCACAATGAGATTTCAGGTCTTGGCTATAAACCAGTATGTCATCAAAGAATACCAGAACAAATTTCCTGTGGTATGGCTTGAATATCTTATTCATTAGGCATTGAAAGGTTGCAGGAGCATTGGTAAGCCCAAATGGCATTACCTTGAATTCATATAGACCTTCATGAGTTTTGAAGGTTGTTTTATGGGTGTCTTCCTCTGTTACCCCAATTTGGTGGTCTCCAGCCCTCAAATCATTTTTTGTAAACCATCTTGCTCCTGTAGCTCATCCAGCAGTTCATCTATGATTGGCATGGGATATTTATCCTTAATGATGAGACTATTCAGTACCGTGGGGGCACAAAATAAATGTTTGAGCAAAGTCTGCAAAAATTTGAAAGGTTTGGTACCGTGGCTGCAATTTTCCCTTTCAATTATTTAATATGATAAATTTAAAATTACCTTTTTGCCCTTTAGAAATTAGTCAAAATTAAGTTAGATAACAGATTGACTATCATTTTGTCCTTATGGTGAGAATATTTGAAAGGTTTGGAACCGTAAGTGATACAAAGTGAAGATTGAGATAAAGTCTGCAAAAAAAGAAAGGTTTGAGACCGCAGCCTCAATTTTCCCAAAATTCTATTGTACCTTGAGCTACCATGGACTGGTTGTCTCTTGATCGGGGATTATAGAATTTTCTCTCTCTCTGTCTCTCTCACCTTATTCTTCTACATATTCATTTTCAACCACATATTCATACAAAAAAATAATATTTTACACGAAAATTTAGATTTATTTTTACTTTTTAATCACATATTTTCCAAAAATTCACTATTCAAAATAATGCTTTAAAAAAAAATGACCACAGGCTTATTTTTGTTCATGGAAAGCTATTTCTTCACGCACCATATTGGTCGCATACTTGAAGGACTATTTAGATAACTGAGTGATGTGTCCATATATAACTTATTTAAGTTTATCGATGACATAAACTACGCGTGTCAATTAATTAATTTTCAGAGAATTTTGAGTATAAATAAGCAATAAGATTTTTAAAAAAATGGGAAGGAAGAAATGAAATTCATCAAGTTCTATTTTCAGCCAAAATGTGAAATCAATTAATCAATATTAACTCTTCAGTGATGATTTCTACTAACCTAGTTACTTATGTTTGTAATACGAAAGTATAAAAACGCGATTAAATAAGATTATGCTTCATTTCACAAATTTATAAATAGTTTATAAAAAAGAATAGAGAGACAAATAGTAGTGAGTCCTATATAATAATAATAACAATACCAATTATAAAACTGTGTATTCAATCAACTGATGAGAACAAGAAATATCAAATACTTAACACAACCACAAACATATTAGTCGAACCAAATTAAGACAAAATTGCAAGAGCAAAAACTAAGCTACCAATTGCCAAATTTTAAGTTCTGGGTGGTTCACATACCATAATTGTGTACAAGAACAAAATCATCCGATCAAATAAATCAATTTTAAGTGTCAAAATGAAATTCTAATGGTCAATCAAGCCTCCTAATCGATGTTTTCCATCACTAATTTTGAGCTTTGGGGGCGATGAAACTTAAGAGTTTAGCTGAGCATTCTCTGTTTTATATTTTTGGACCTCTTCTTGTGCACATATCAACCTACATCAAGAAAGAAAACACAAGAATCTTACAACTTATTCGATCCAATAAGGTATCTGTAGACAGTGGCACGCCATAAGAAAATATAATTGTAGATACCTCCACTGTAAATCAGTTACTTCACGAAGTAAATCCTTCTCCCTATCTTGAGCTGCCTCCAACTAGAGAAACAGTGAGAGAAAATGTAAATATTAACTTCACTTATTTCAAATCAAGCACATAGTATAAAAATCTGCACAATAGTTTTATTTAAGAAATCTATGTAAAATCCAACGGGGATAGATTGCAGCTCAAGCAAACTATTACGTACCAAGGATTTTTCCATGCAAGATATGTTTGTCAAGGTGCATCCTACGTCTGCAGGGGTGGCTAGACACAATAAGTCAGAATAACAGATGAAAAAAATTATGAATTTAAAATGCATCATTTGCAGAAACCTGTAGAATCACCGACAGACACTTGCTTCATTAGACTAAGGATACAATCCTGCAGGGGAAAAAGTAGAGAAGAAAATAAATTTCAAAGAATAAAAGAAAGATAAAAAGATTTATACTCGAGTCTGAGACTAATACTTACCCTTTGAAGAATATTCGTTTGCAGAGCCGACTGCAGCGTAGGAAAAAAGGCATGGCCAACAGAACTTGATGGTCTAGAATCAGAAGGCAGTGGTGGGGAAATAGCAGGATGTTGAGAAATCACCTAAACAGCCCATAACATTCTTGTAAAGATATTATAATAAAAAATGTAATGGGGCAAGAAAAAATCAACAGCCATAATTAGACTTTACATTTTAAATTTTGAAATGGTTTTACTTTCTTGAATATCATTAGCTCTGTTGGTAACCAATCTTGATATCATCTGTGTCGTGATATATTATGAACAAAACTAATAAAACCTAAAATCTAGGATTATTATTTTTGTTATGGACCAAATCACATCGAAAGCTACATAGTAAATCTTTTGAGTTGGCTTTGTTCCGAATTAACAGCTTTAACGATTTATATAGTGTATATTAGATAAAATTTTGTTCTCTAACACCAACCTGCATGCTGTGGCTTTTCTGTAGCATTGGAGCTCCAACCGCCTGGAAGGACATAATTAATAAGTAGTAAACGTAAAAATTTCTCACACTAGACAAAAACAGAAACCTTTTCTACCTCAACGTTCTCTGAGGTAACCTTGAAGCGGCCTTTTTGCTGAACAACTGGCTTCACCTTCTCTTCAAGTTCTTCACCATTTGCTGCACCAAAAATATACAATTAAACAAGAATAGATTGGCATTAAATGGATAACAAACCAAAAGCCTTGTTCTTTGTGAGTAAAAAAAAAAACTTGCCTGATATTCTTGAACCTTTGGAAATTAATTCCGGAAGGGCATCATCTACTGTTTGTGGAATGAAAGCCCCGTTGCAGCTCGACAAATTCTGGGGCTGATTTTGCAGTTTATCGCTAAAGGATGCAAAGCATATAATACAAATTTATCTAAGAAAATAAATGGCACAACGTAATTGAAAACATACCAACCCAAAAAGAACGTGAGAACCATTATGTACAAGAAAGTAAAAATTATGACTGAGGACTCTAAAAATTGTGATATATAGCAAATTTTCTTGCACAATACCAATTGAGAGGTTTCCGAAAGAAATTTCCAGTACTGCATTATCCCTGTAAACTTTGTATATTGAACTGGTTCATCATTTGAAACTTTTTTTCAACCAGATACCAAGAGTTTCAGCTTTGTAAGGCACAAAAAACAAAAAAAAGGTCTGATGAGATATTTGAGATGCTTTATTCTCACATACAGAAAGAAAGAAGGGTAGGGGAAAAAACAGAACCTCTCAATATCTTACAAAGATTCATGAACTAGTGTTTAAAATGAGAAAGTACCAGACATATCCAGCTCAACGCTCAACTAATCAACTTGAGCTAAGATAACCAAAGATCAATACCAGGAAGGCTCGAAATAAAGTTATGAGACCGGAATGAAGGATAATTAGCAGTATAAAAATAAAACCACAACAGGAAATTTGCAGGTCTGTCAAAACCACGACGAATTGATTTGTCCATTTCTAAATCAAAATGGATCACTAAAACGATTTACAGACCGAAGGGGAGTAATTAGCAATTTTCTCAGGTTTGAACACTCCTTATTGTCATGCCTGACTTTTGGAGGATGTACAGTCACATTTGACTGCTAAATTCGACAACAGCAAAGTAGAGTACACTTGTTGCATATTTGTGTTGGCAACATGTGGATTAATGAAATATCCAAGAAGGAATAATCCTGTAACACAAGTATAAACAGCAATGCAGATAAGAAATCAAGAGAGCAAAGATCAGTCATTGCACCTCTGATGATAATGTATAGGGGCTCCATCTGATGATTTTCCAATAACCGCAGCCTCAGATTTTTCTGCCAAATTATTTTCCACGCGGTTCTCTTTTCCAGGAGAAATTATGTTAGATGTTTGCTGCTCACTTGTCGAACCAGAAATGCTTACATCCCCATCAGACTTTTCACATTTAGCTCTAGAATGTATAACAAATTCAATTAGAACCAACCGAACAAATTTATGATAAGGTCGCAAAAGGGCTGAGATACAGATTGACAATGTCCGTACTGTATAGATGCAAGTGTTGAGATTGCATACTTGTGACTCACTCAAAAGGGTAAATACAGTTATGCTTATAAATGTGATGTCACAAGATGTATGCATGCATTATCGAAATATGATGATGTACATGTTAGCAGTGGAGTCGACTGATGAGAAAGAAGCAGATTGACCATTATCATCCTGCAAAGAATTATGTTGTAAGACACCAAAGAGAGTCTGAAAAATATCACACTTATATAGAACCGCATAATGTTGTGTACATACCAAATCTGCAATATCTGAATATTGACTTGCAGACGACAGCTGATATTGAAGCTGTCGAAATTGTTTGGATGAAGATGATTGATGCTGAAGTTGTTTACCTTGCATATCTTCATCTTTTTCTGGTATATCATCATCCTGGATCTGACAGCCAGAGAAAATGTAGTATAATCCCTAGGAACCAAACTTTGCAGCAATTGAACCAATTAGAAGAACAAAAGGCTGAACAGAATTACTACCAATGAAGCTTGAGCCTTCATATCGTCAAGGTTGAAGTTCCAACCACTAATCCCACGTTTATATTCATTCTGCGCAAGTTTCCGAGTGCATTAAAAACTCAGAAATCAAATACCAACATACAATTAACTCAATTCCTATCACCAATAAATACAGTTAACCAATTAGCATCTCACTAAATGAAAAGCCTTAACTACCCTTCAGACCAAAACCTTATTAGGATGCCTATCTAATGAGCTTTCACTCTAAGCCTAGAAAGATTAATTTAATTTATACCAGAGTTCTGCTTTACCTGCAACACCAATTTTTCTTCATGCCTATTGGAAAATCTCGTTAAAACCTGGTAGAGTTTGAAGTGGTCTAGACGGTTAACACTGGAAGATTGTGATGTCATCCTACAGAAAACCCTCTCGAAGAGGGTGATCTCATGAAAATGGTTTAGAAAGGGCGTTTGTAAGTTCTTTGTTGTGTCTCAATCTTGTAAAAAATCAAGTGGAAGCTTGACTGTATGTATAGACACATGGATGGAGTTTGCAAGCATTAATTCCATTTAGACAGTCTGCTAGCCTTTTTCTAATGGGGTTTCCTTACTCTACAATTGAAAGCTCTCATGCAAGCAAGATGGTCTAAATAAACCAGTGGCTTCCAGGAAAGGAGAAATTCATGCGTACGCCTCAAGGGGACAATCATGCAGGCCATCAAAAGCTAGTTTTATGCACAGGTTTCCACAACCGGCATCCTGACCTTAAGTTGTGATCTTATCGAACAAAATTACGTGAAATGACATAAAAATGAAAGTGACTAGCTTCAAATTAACTTAGCATACTTCGATAATAGTATACCATTATTATAAGGACAAAATAAATTTGATTCCTTGTTTTTATTGTTGTTCATAGATATTCAATTATACTACTAATATCTGTTTTCTTTTCTATCAAAACTCGTTGGTGGATAAGATTTCAAGAAAAAAGGAGGACTTGTACACATACCCAAATAGCATTAAGTGCCCTGTTTAGAGAACAACTACTATGAAATCAGAAAGTTGATAAATTGCTGATCCCTGACATATTAATATACAAAAATCCGCAGTGATTATGGATCTGAAATTGAACCTGTGATATTTCCTCTTTCTGCCCATCTGGAATTTTCTTCTGTGCAAGCATATCTTCTTCCTTTCTCTAAAGTTCGTATATACACTTCTATTAGAATAGAACACAATACAGAGAAATCATCGAAAGCTTGTAGTAGTTTATAACATCGTCACAAGATCACATACCTTCAGTGCCAGGAGACGATCACCGAGAGCTGGCAACCCCTCTAGAAGAGTTCTGGCAATATAATCAGTTGATCTTGCTTGCTTGAAAAAGGAATGCCTTAACAACTTTTTTGCTGAAGGTCTTTTTGAAGGATCTTTCACCAAACAACTAGCAATCATCTGCTTAAAAGACTAGAGCCACAAATACAGATAAAATGCATGTCATCTAAATATCACAATTCACAATTAATAATCAGTATGCATTTTTCGCCAACATACCTTTGAAAACTTTTTATCTCTCTCATAATCAAGACCAGGAGGTGCATTTTGCAAGGTCATAAGCAATACCTAAAGGAGTAAATTGTATATCATGTATGGTAATCGTAAAAAGCTAAATGGGTTTCAGACAGAAAGAAAGCATGTCATTAAATGAAAAGGCACCTTCATTGGAGGATACTTTGAGAAAGGAGCATGGCCATGCGCAAGCTCCAATGCAGTTATACCAAAAGACCAAATATCGGCTCTGAAAAATTGCTGAATAATTAAGAAACATGTCCGAAATATGATGCAATGAGTAATAGATAACTGCAAACAACATATAGACAGACTTGAAATCATATCCGTGTAATTGCTCCATAACCTCAGGCGCCATCCTACAAAACCACAAACACACATGCATTAAACAGAATAAAAGTAGAACAAAAATTAAGTCAATACAATGCACCATACCTTGATCAGCATAACTAAATTTAAAAGTCTAAGGTTCTTTTATAACATGGGCCATGCAAGTTATCATGCAAGATACAGAAGATATTTCTTTTCACAACTGGCAACAAAAGGGGGAACTCCCAAGATACAGAGCTAAATAAAGGACAAGATATGAAAAATTAGTAAAATACACAGAAGTATTTTACGGATTTGACCATACCAGCAAGGAGTGCCTACAAATGTATTCCTCATGCGTTGCCTGTCACCTGAGTCAAACAAGCAAGCAGAAACACCAAAATCCCCCAGTTTGATTCCACCGCGTACGTCAATTAGGATATTTCCAGCCTAAAAGAAGACCAGCGATCCAGCGCAAGAAATTGACGTTAATAATTAAAGCCATGAAAGTTAAGATTACTGAGTGCATCAAACTGTATCAGAATGCAGAGGAGAAACTGCCTTGGTGGCGGCAGCAATCTAAATTTCCAATAGGAGACAAAAGATAACCAATTTTCAAATTTGACTTATTAAAGTTTGAAAAGGATACTGTAGATGTGATGGAAATGATTATCAGAGAGATTCTCAATAGCTACATCATGTTTGTGTGAAACTTTTTAAAATGTCAAACTAACCAAAATATTGATATGAAGATTAAAGAGGAAAAAGACAAAAAGGGAAGAAAAGAGGTTGGGTGCTCAATAACATATTGACAAATATGGTTCAATATATTGTATATTATAATTGGCACAAAGAAAATGAGTAAGGAAGCTAATCAAAGATTGTCCACAGTGAATAAAATTTATCTACCCACTTTGACATCCCGGTGAATGTGGCCATGCTGATGAAGATAGTCCAAGCCTTTCAACACCTCGCGCAAAATTGAAGCAATAACAACCTCCTCAAAACCATCTGGATGTACAGCCTTCAATATGTGTAGACAAGAACCTCCAGCCATGTAAGGCATTACGAACCACAAATTATGATCACTAACAAAGGAGCAGTGAGATTTAAGAACATTCGGATGGTCAACCAAGACCATTGTTTGTGCTTCCCGTGAAACATTATTCTGGTCGTAAAATGCAAGAACTGAATCAGAAAATCTAACTTAACATGTTGTCCAGTATAAGACGAAAAATGGAAATAGTCAAAACACTCATACTAAGTAAGAAACCAAATTCATTAACCTGGACATTTCGTGCAAAACTATTAGCATGCAATTCGACAAGAGTAGGAATAACTAGCAAACAGGATTTTGAGGTAATGATTTCCATGTCACGGCACTTAAGAAACAAATCCTTTCCCATGCATTCTTCCATGTTGTAAATGAAGAATGCACTTTATATTGATCATAAGATATTACTAGACTTGATTATTTTCTTGCCTTCTGTACTTTATAAGAAGTTGGTGCAAAAGTTCCATAATTTTAGCTCAATGGTTTTAAGATACTAATTTTCATAAAGTGATGAATATTTCAAAAGGATTCCTTTTTCAGTAAATTGGCTACTCTTCATGGCCAAGCACGCAATTGCCCATTGAATAATCGAATTTCTTAAATTTAACTTCAATACCTTCTCAATCTTCGAAATTGTGGATCCTTGAGCTAAAAAATTACAGATTTGACAGTAGGTTTTGACATCTTAAACACAAATAAAAATATAATAAAAATGAGAATTGTACAAGATCAATTTGGATTTGAGTTTATATACCAACTCTTAAACCCTAATTCCGAGCAAGCAAACAATATCTGTATGAGAGCACCTGATTTTGTATTTTAAACACCTTAATGACAAATTCAAAAAAATAAAAATTTTGCGGAGAAAAATATAAAAAAATATTTAAAATTCCCATTACTTGCTAAACATTCAGCCAATATTAAAAATGACACCAAAATACAAATTGCATGAACAATTGAATTTTTTTACGTGTACATACATCCAAAAACAGAGGAATTACCAGATCGCAATTATCGCGTTCGAAATCAAGAATTTTGATCGCCACAATCTCATCAAGCGGACAACAGAGCGCGCGATGAACAGAGGCGCTAACACCTGTCCCAACCTCTTCGTACAGAGTATAATGTTCTGCCCCAATCGGGTACTTCTTCTTTTCTTTCTCCATCTAATGAGACGTACCTCTGAGTATATCTGTGTGCGAATTATAATGAAAAACACGCTAATGCAGCTCCCTGAAGAACTGCAGATTCCAACAAGTAAAGCTCCCCTAAATTCACAAAACCAAACAATAATTCAATTTTTGCGATGTTCCTTTTGTCCAGTTTATACAATATCAAAGATCAACAATGGTAGAGAAAATAAAAAAATAAAAAATAAAAATCAATAGGTTCATGAGGCCGCATCAAATAATGGAAGGAAACGTGAAGATTAATAATAGAAGGAATCAAGGAACCTGAAATTAAGGTTGTTTAGCCTTATACGTGTGTGTGCATAAATACGTGTATTTTTTATGTAACGAAGGGTTGTTCAGAAAGAGGAGAGGGGTGGGGTTGCAATCCGATGGCCGCTAAAATGGGAGGAGGATCATCGGTTGTTTGTTTGTACGCACAAATCCCGCCATCTATTATGTGAATATTCAGTGTGGACTTGGTGCATGATTGGCTAAGTTTAAATAATTTATTTATGAAATACAATAATTCTACTTGTACATGATTTCTCGACAATAATTGGGAGGGCGCCAGGAATTATGTACAAATAGCATGGTTTAAATAATGTTAGGAATACCAATTTGAGTTCTTCACTTCGTCTCGCGCAAAATAAATTTACGTTGGGATTCAACATACAAATCAGCCCTTGTTTGCCCTCATTTTAATGAGATTTTGGAAATAATAATTTTTGAGAAAATGTATGATTAAAAAAGAAGAATTTTATTTAATTATACTTCTCATTTAATGTTATATTAGTGTCACATGAATGTGTATTTTTAACATTAATACTGAATAACATTACTCAAATTTTAATAGGGACAAACAAGGGTTGAATGTACGTGAATAACCCTTGAGCCAAACGAATGAAAAATAGCAAGATGGAGAAAGCTTAATATCGTTAATTGATACCAATATTCAGGGTATGTTTGAACCACATTATTTTGGAAGAATGTATTTTGAAATAGTAGATTGATGAAGAATGCGTGATTGAAAAAGAATGAAAAATTATTGATGTGATGAAAAATATTATTTTATTGAAGAATGTATAGTTAAAAATGACTAAAAAAATGAGAATGACAATTTTAATGTGGCTCATACAGGACTCAATTTAAGTTAGACTTCTCTTAAAAGGGTGCATGGATTGAGTAATGTCAACACATGAATAGCCTCAGAACCGCCAAAAGAATGGCAAGTTGGATAAAGTATGTTACTGTTAATTGATGCAAATATTCTACTTTAGTTAAATTTCTCTCTAGGGGAGGCATGGATGAGTAATGTCAACAAATGAATAGACTTGGAATCGCCAAACGAATGAAAAAAAAGGAAAGATAGAGAAAATCTATGGACTATGATAGTTAATTGAATTACAAGTGTTTTGAATATGTAAATAGATAACGTCAATCATTTTAATATAAAGAATTAATGGTGGGAACTTAAATTAAATTTTTAGTAAATTTTGATCGAAATTGATGAAATATGTGATTGAAAGATTGTTGACCCTATAAAATATATGGTTATAATTAATTATCGTCTTTAACTTAAATTAAAATATAGATTTCAGCTCTATGGTTTCATAAATAAGAAGAGGTTCNGAATATGTAAATAGATAACGTCAATCATTTTAATATAAAGAATTAATGGTGGGAACTTAAATTAAATTTTTAGTAAATTTTGATCGAAATTGATGAAATATGTGATTGAAAGATTGTTGACCCTATAAAATATATGGTTATAATTAATTATCGTCTTTAACTTAAATTAAAATATAGATTTCAGCTCTATGGTTTCATAAATAAGAAGAGGTTCATGTAACTTGTTATTTAGGTAGATTCACCTGAAGCTCGATTAGAGTGTCAAATTCAACGATCTGCCCGATGAATCCCAACCCAATCCAATATTGGTCTTGTCGAGCCCAAATGTTATCACCCATCAAAAAGAAAAGGTGCAAACGAACCTATGTAACTTCGCGAAAAAAAATAAAATAAAATTTAAGATTTAAAAGCAAATATCAAGGTTTATCTCTATGGTTGATATTTAACAGTGTTCTAAATAGCGAGAAATAATGCATCTATAGTGCGGAGTGTGGCGAAAACGCTCCACTTCGGGGTATTCGCGTAAAAAAGCGGTCAACTTTTTTTGTTGACCGCTATAGAGGGATTAAGTGTCGCTATAGCGCGTCTTATTCCCTTTTTGTTTTCTTTTTGTTTTTTTTCATAAAAAAAACATTTTTTTTATATAAAAATATATTTAATGTCTTAAAAATAATTAAAATAATATTAAAAATACTAAACGTATTATGACGTTTATTCTTCG
>CAIGRQ010265167.1:0-15379 GCA_903798375.1 Fraxinus sp. D2006-0159 | reverse complement strand
TACCCAATATTTTTTACTTTTAAAATATCTTTTATATGATTTTGCAAAAGGCCTTAGGTTTTTGCATATTTGTTTAATATTCGTTTCTTACTTGAACGAACCAAACACAACAGTAATGGGAAACTTTTATATAATATATCGGGGAAAGATTATAATATTCCCGAGCTCCTTGCCACTTAAGAATTGACATGTGAATTAAATAAATCAGACCTACTATTTAATCGAGACCATGTATGAACATATACATGTTAATTTTTAAATGGTAGTAATTCGAAAGTTTCATTAGCCTTGTATGGTGAAAATTAAAATTCATATTTTAATCTACAACAAATTCAATAATTAATTCCAATCATATATTTTATGGGATCCAAAGATTTTCAATCACATTTCATAATTTTTTATCGAAAATCTAATTTTAAATTTTAAGGGTAATTATATTAACACCATAATTTTTAATTTTTGCACCACCTTTTAATTGTACTTAAGGTTCTTAATTTTTTGTCACTATATCACTTATGTCTCTAACGATTTTTCATATCATTCTTATATTCGAACTTTTTATTAGTTTAACACATCTTATATTTGATAACAATTTTATATCTAAAAGTCCGTTGAAGACGTAAACTAGCTTATTTTATCATTATATATTTTTTAGAAAAATAAATAAAAAGTACAAAAAAAGTATTTTTAGCTTGTTTCAAAGCATGAAATAAAATATTTTATATAAATCATGGACGTATTAATTAATGAAAGGTTGAAAATAAGAATTCAACAAAAAAAAATTTAAGAAAAAATTGTTAAAATGAGTAAAAAAATAACTATAAATTAAAATATAATGTATAAAAAAAATGTGGCAATAAAACCACCCGAATTTTAACAGTAAAAAAAGGGAAGAATTCATAAATCAGGTTTTAACTATCACTAAATCAATTTTCAGGTCTTAAGTTTAAAAATACAAAAATCAGGTATTTGTTAATTAATTAAATATATTAAAATCACAATTATATAATTTATAGTCACTGTTGCATCCTTATAAGTCACAAATTATATACTGGTCACATTTTATTAAATTAATTGGTCACAAATTATTTCGAGATCACAAATCAAAATTTTTATACGTCACAGTTTATTCCATTGGTCACAGATAAAAAAAATGTAGGTCACATTTTATTGATCGGTCACATATTTTCAAGTTAATTAGTCGCAAATTATTTCGAGGTTACAAGTCAAAATTTTTATACGTCACAGTTTGTTTTATTGGTCACAGATAAAAAAAAATTGTAGGTCACATTTTATCGATCAGTCACATATTTTCAAGTTGAATAACCAAATAGTTAGTCACATACACTAAAAAACCCCACCCTAATCTGACCCACCACCCATACTTGGTCACATATGACCAAATAATTAGTCATATACACCAAATAGTGGTCACATACTACCGTTACCAACACCAAAGCCACTGCCACAACGGCAACTTGCGGCCACCTACACCTGGCCATCGCCGTTGCCACCACACCACCGCCGCCACCAAAAATGCCATTTTGCGACCAACAAACAACCGCACCACTAATCAGCCACTACCACCTCACGACCATTGGAAACAACCATTTGCAAACTAAAAAATAAACCACCAATCACTAACATCAAAACAATCATAAAAAAATGAACACGACAACTGATCGAACGCTGCAGCGACTCTGTATAAGAAGTCGGTACAAGGGCGTTGTGCTGTTCACAGTCATCGTGTGACTTCTCCGACGCTGCGAGGGACACTGTGAAACGACGCTCACAGAGAAAGGAAAATGTGTGCAGCGGCGCACAAACCCACCATCACCGCACCGCACCATCGTCGCTACCGCATCAACCGTTAACCACCATAAATCAAAACAACCAAAAAAACCAGGCACGACCGCGATTCGCACTCATTCTGGTCGGAACATCTGCATTCGCAGCTCTACAGTGGGGTTTGCACATGGTGGAGTGTCGAGCGCTGGAGCTTTATGTCGACGCTAAATAGCCGGACCGACGACAAAGAGCATGGAGAAGAGAGAGGTGACCCTCGACAAAGACATTGGAGAAGAAGGGAGAGGTGAGAGTGAAGAGAGAGACTGAGAGGGAGAGATATTTAGGGTTTGAAAATAGGACTAGGGATGAATTGCCAGAAATAAAATTGGGGAAGGTTGATTAATTATAATATTATTAGTAATATTAAAATATATAATTATTACCTGATTTATGATTAATTAAACTCTCTTACCTGATTTTTGAAAAGTAATCTTCAAACACCGGTAACTTGTGTAATTTTCCCGTCAAAAAAGGGGAGTATTGTCCAATATAGTCCGGTCACCGAACCCACGACTTTACACAACCCTGAATTTCACTCCTCGTACACTTTTGTCTGGCTCTGAGTTCTTACTTGTAACGCCTCTCCCAAATCCACACATAAATTCTTCGCCAGAAGCCATAAATTCCCCCTTCAGTGCTTGATCTGAAAAATCTGATACCCTAAAATCAGAGATTTCGCATCACACAACAATGGGGAAAGGAGGAGTGTTGAGCGAAGGCGTGCTGAAGAAGATCGTACTTTCCTACACCTATGTCGCCATATGGATCTTCCTATCCTTCACTGTGATTGTGTACAACAAGTACATCTTGGACCGGAAAATGTACAACTGGCCGTACCCAATTTCTCTCACAATGATTCACATGAGTTTTTGCTCATCTTTAGCCTTTCTTCTGGTTCGAGTATTCAAGGTAGTCGAGCCCGTCACTATGTCTTGGGATCTTTATTTGAAATCTGTGGTACCAATTGGGCTTCTTTATTCGCTTTCACTTTGGCTTTCAAATTCTGCTTATATTTATCTCTCCGTATCATTTATTCAAATGCTCAAGGCCCTTATGCCTGTGGCTGTGTATAGTATTGGGGTTCTTTCTAAGAAGGAGATCTTTAAATCGGAGACCATGACGAATATGATTTCGATCTCTATTGGGGTTGGTATAGCTGCTTATGGGGAGGCTAAGTTTGATGCTTGGGGAGTTATGCTGCAATTGGGTGCTGTGGCTTTTGAGGCCACGAGGCTTGTTATGATCCAGATCTTGCTCACTTCCAAGGGAATAACCCTTAATCCCATAACGTCTCTCTATTATGTAGCACCCTGCTGCTTGATTTTCTTGTTTTTCCCTTGGGTTTTCCTCGAGTATCCTCTGCTGAAGGAGACCTCCAGCTTCCATTTAGATTATTTCATTTTTGGGACCAATTCTCTCTGTGCGTTTGCCCTGAATCTCGCGGTATTCTTGCTAGTGGGAAAGACCTCTGCATTGACCATGAACGTGGCTGGTGTAGTTAAAGATTGGCTCTTGATTGCGTTCTCATGGTCCGTGATTAAGGATACTGTGACACTGATCAATTTGTTTGGTTATGCGTTGGCCTTCTTGGGTGTTGCTTATTACAATCACTCGAAGCTGCAGGCACTCAAGGCGAAAGAAGCAGAAAAGAAGGCTCAGCAGCCTGATGAGGAGGCTGGAAGGTTGCTGGAGGAAAGAGAAGGGGAGAATAATGGTACCAAGAAGAACGAATTACAGAATTGATTTGATATTAGATCCTTTATTTAATGCTCTTCAGTAGGATGAGTCATGGAGCAAAGAGAAAAATAAAGAATAGAGGACGCATTCTGAGGAGTCTAGGTTCTATTTTGGGTATGCTATCTTAGAAATTTACTCCATATCTTAGCTGTTTTCCCTTTCTAATTTAATTGTTTGATTAGCTTTATTAGTTTTGACATCATGTTACTTGGAATGTGAAGTTGCTATATGTATGTTTCTTGAGAACGACTCGAGGCTCACTATGGACAACTCTTTCTGATATGATATTTATATTAAAAAAATCTGTTGTTTAGTAGAATTTTAGAGTGGTTTTAGTTTAGTTGATTGCCTCTTGTATATATCAATTTATGCCATGCATGGATATGTTATTTTGAAGGCTCTAAACTTTACAATTAAGCTATTTGTACATTAAGTATGACACCCCTGTTGACAGATGGGTGACGTGGCAAGATTGTGATGATTGGATTAAATGTGTGAGATGTGAAAAATGGTTTGAGATTGTGCCATGTGTAAATTCGGTAAGTCAAAGTGTAAACCGAAATGTATATGTAGCAAGATTGCTTTGGAACCTGGAAACGAGATTTCTATTTGTTTTTGCAAAATATATTGATATGATTTCATGAAACAGCTTTAGAATGTGCAACTTAGGTTGACCAAACAGCTATCTTGCGTAATAAGTTCGGACAATTTAGGTGATCGTGGACAATCGAATCTTTAATTAATAAACAACCACCCATTTTTAGACATGTATGTACTATTCCCAATAAAACTGGGGGTGGTTACATAATCTTTCTTCGTCATTCTACTCCATTGCTAAATCTACTGGTAGATTTAATGACAGAATGTTAAAAATAATGTTCTTATCCTTTTGTAAAGTTAGTTCTTTCTTAACAAACTACTTATGAGGTATGATTAAAGCCAAGGCTAGCTAGTGCTTTCTTATTGGGTGTTAACCTGTAAGTGTTAAAAAGAGATTTTCATCATAAGGGTAATTGAAATGTGTTTTTAACCTCAAGAAGTTGCTCAATTGGTCAGACTTTGGGTTTGCTCCCCAATAATCACCAACTCGAGTCCCCTCAGGACTACTGAGGTGAGTATCCGACCGTAAATTTTAGGGTTTCATGGGATTAGTCGAAATGCGCGCAAGTTGGCCCGGACATCCACGGTTATAAAAAAAAAGGGTAATTGAAATGTGTTTTACCTAGATTTAAATGGCCTTAATTTATATAAAAGGGTAGTTGAGATGTGTTTTACCTAGATTTAAAGAGATATTCTTCCTAAGTGTTAATGTTATCTTAGTTGCACTGAACATGTTAGAAGAAGGGAGGGTTAGAGCAAAACTAATAGGGTTTGTCGTGTTACTAAAAGCTGCTTTGAATCTTCCAACAGATGTAGCAATCCGAGATAATTGGGAATACGGTTTAATTTTTTTTCCTGTGGGGTTAATGGTTTAATAAGACGAGCTTGAGTCAAACTTCTTTATTGACTTTTGTTGAATAATGGCTTGTTACTCTTTAGAATCATTTTCAAACACGCTTGTAGAGTATTCTTCACAAGTTTTAGCTGGCTTGTTTTGTTTCAGCCACATCTACGATTAATTGCTACATTTATGACTTATCTGTATTGCTGTTGCTCTGATGCATATTTATTGCAATGAGTGACATAGAAGAAGGTTTTTGGTATTTGTTTTGATTTTCGTGACTAGTTACTCTGTTTAACCATTGATATAGTTCCATATATAGATGCTTACCATCCTCTTATTTGTCCCCTTATGAGCTCATCTGTACTTAGAGCCATGTTGAAGCTTAAAAAGTTCACTTATAAGTGAATAAGTGAGTTTTAATAAATAATTTCTTTTATAGTCAATGTTGGAGATGAGCAATTTACATTTTGAGGATCTGGTAAAAAGTTACTTTTATAACAAGTAACCCTTTTTACTTAACAGCAATAATAAGGTAAGTTTTCCGAACATGTTCGGAAGGTAACGTAAAAAGTTACTTTTTAAAGCTTAGCACATCAACTAAGCATGAGGATGGCCTGCATATATAGTTTGAATGCCGCAGAAGCAATTCATCTTTGGTTATAGGTAGTTTATGTCAATATGTGGAGTTCGTTGTTTTAATATTCCAAATTTCGAGAAGACCTCTCTTTTAGTTCATTTTGCACTTATTTTGCCAAATTGCGAGTCGATTTGGTTTGTTTGGAGATGTTAAATTTTGATGCTAATATCGTGTGTGCATTGTTCTTTTGTTTATGCCAAAGCTTATATAAATTGCTTCTGCTCGTGACTGTAATACTCACCAAAGAAACTATATGGTAAAACTCTGAAAACCATATTTGGGTGAAAGGACATTGATTATGTTACTTCTGCCCTGCCCAAGAGTTTCGAGGAAATTGAGGCTTGAATTGAAGTTCCGAAACCTCTATATGATCATGCGAATGTCAAGTGATCATTTTCAGTGCAAAGAACGTGAAATAATCCTGGATATGTAAAATGACGGGTTGAAGAGAAAATCTACGAATTGAAGAAGACCCTTTATAAATAGACTTCGAGAATTACCATTGATTTGAACAACGTATATATTACAGACACTGAAAATTGGCACATTACTCTTTTGATGAAGTTTAGAAAAGGCAAAATTATACACAAGAAGAAACACACTTGTTGTAACTTCAATTACACTGATTAGATGGTACGCTTGAAACTATTTTCTAGTAAAATTCAACCAAATATTAGCATTTTTCCTCAGCAGTTTCGTTAAATACAGCAGTCTCTATCTGTTTGGCAGCAGGTTTAGGTATCTGCTGTGGTTTGTACCACACAGCACAAATGAGATACACAACAAGATTTATGAATCCTAGGACAGCTAAAAGTCCATAGAAACAGTCGAGTCGTCCGTAATTTATGTGGTCTGCAAGCCATCCTTCTCCGCCATTAGCGCCAGTCACCTGTTGGAAGAAGTACAACAACACGAATGTAAATAAAATGAAAATGAAAACTAAATGGGAGTTCGACAAAATTGTTTTGAGTCAAATATCCGACATCACCTTCTTGACAACTGAGACGAGGAAGCTACTAATGAAAAACCCGAGCGAAAGAGTGGTCAAGAAGAGACCAGTGCTCATTGTTTTCATTCCTTTGGGGGATTGTGTAATGAAGAAATCTAACTGTCCAGTGTATATGAATGCTTCTCCAGAACCCACAAGAAAGAATTGTGGTATAAGAAAAAACGCACTCATTGGAAGAGTTTGAGTAGACTGGCCGACGGATTTAGCAACGGATAATCTTTTCATTTCAACTAGTGCTGCAGCCACCATACCTAGTGTTGAAAGGACTAGTCCAATGGCAATTCTTTCTAGGTTTGAGAAACCTGCACCCAAAGACAGTTTATACTTTATAAAATGTTTAACATTTTTGTCCTTGACATTGAAACCACCATTCTTTCAGGAATCCGAGGAATCCGGCTAGCCAATGGTTAGCCCCACTCGTAGAGGCCTTAAGCGAGTAATCAGTTAAAAGTATTAACCTTGTCCCTATTTACCTTTTTTAGGGCTAGCTAACCATAAAGGAGAGCCTATTGAGGAATGGGGGAACTGAATCGGGCCAAACTCTTAGAATGAATGAGTACTTCGGAACTTAAAGGAAAGTCTAGTATTTCTGTGTCGCATCTTCCTTTTTCATTTTCCATTTTTCCACTTGGTTACAACTCGACAATGAATATTGTGTGTCAAACATGGGTTCGAGAACTGAACATTACTCTTTCCGTTTCCGTACAACCTGAATATGTATTTATTACCTGGTTTTCCTTTCCATTTCTTCCAAAATGGCATAATGAGACGATCATTAACAGCCAAAGTGATCAAAATAGCAGCCACAAAAAAGACAGTGAGTGAGCCAGCAGGGATCATGAAACTTCCAATTGATCTTCCCATTGTGGAAGCTTGTTCTACAGAGAAAGTTATCATCTGTGCATATGTGGTCCAGAATATTATGGTTGTGGCCCAAATTGGCAGTAATCTTGCCATCATTTTCACTTCTTCCACTCTTGTAACTGTACACAGTTTCCATGGATTTGAAGTTGAATATGAATATTTGTAGCCTATGTCAAAATCTCCTTCTGCTACAATGGCTGCCTTGTCCAGAGAACTGCATAGCAAATGACAAGAATCTTGGATATTTGAGTATATTCTTAGGCCCGTTTGGGATAGCTCCTGCCTTTTGTAGAACTTCTTGAGGAAGTCATTTAGGTCAGTTTCCTCTAAAAGCTATTTTAATATGATAAAACTCTTCTAGAAAATTATTCAAACATACCAAAATAACTTCTTAATCTCAAAAACAGTTTTTCACTTTTCAAATGTCAGGCTGAACATGCCCTCAGCCTTAGTATAGATACAACACGGTTGATAAGCAATCATAACATAGTCATACTCACCGGAACTGATCCGTGTGGGCGATTCTCAAGTTTTCGGGTGTATCCTCATACAGCATATTAAGATTATAAGGCATGTTGAGATTTCTCTTCCTTACTGCTGCTACAATTACTTGAAAAATTTGGACTATAGGACTTCCCGAGCTCTTCTTGTACCTATTGAAGATTAAATTTGAATAAATAAATGTGTCACTTCCTAAAAAATATTAAACTTTTAGACAAGATGATTCAATGGAAATACCTGAATCTTCTAGTCCCAGAAAAGAATATCAAAAGTGCTATCAACATGGCAATGGAACAAATCCCATAGGCTAGGCTTCGACCCACTTTGTCTTGTATGTAAACAAGCACAGTAACTGCCGTCAAAGTTCCTATGCTTATGAAGAAAAAGAATCTGTTGAAGAAATAAGCCATTTGAGATTTCTCCTTCTCATCTTTCTCATCAAATTGATCAGTACCAAATCCTGAAACACTTGACTTGAGGCCACCAGTGCCTAACGCTATAAGATATAAAGCAAGGTATAGAATTCCCATTTGAAATCCATTGGCTTGTTTGCAACTAGCATGATGAGGAGAACAAGGTGGAGGTCGAAGATTTGGCAGCTTCGTCATCAACGCTAACATGCCAGTTCCCTAAGTTTTCAGTCGGAAAAATCAAATTACGAGAGCAATAATAAGCAAATTCAAATCAGAAACACTAGCAAAAGCAAACAGACAGATAATTTATAGCGGTTCCTCCTCAGTATTGTAAGAGTTACGTGTGTCCAATTACCACTAAAGGCTTTCACTATAAAGAAGAAGATTATGATGGTACGATGTTGTGCATTTCATTCAAAACTCGAAGATTAGATTTCAATAAACATGTGCACTCTGTAACAATATAAACTTTGGAATTTGGATGAGGTATATATATCTTGAATTCAAGTTTTGTCGCTACTCATTTGAGAAAATTGTGCACGCATAAGATATTTGATGAAAAATAAAATCGATCTGCACGTGAGAGAGCATGTTGAAGAGAAAGTTTAAAATAAACTTGTCCTTTCTCTCGAAGTTTAAGCTTAATTTAGATATTTATGAAAAATAAACACAATTCAATTACCAGTGTTTGTATGATAGCAAAAATGGCAATTGTGTTGTATCTTCCCAGGAAAGAATCTGCAAGAAAACCCCCAAGCAAGCACAGCAGAAAAGAAGTGCCCATAAAATCTGTTACAATATTTGCTGAGGTTGTACTTGGCAGATGCATTATTCCACCCAAATAAGTCACCAGGTTTACTGCTATTCCCATTGTTGAAAGCCTCTCAACAATTTCGATCCCTGTAAGAAAAAATATCATTTTACTTAAACTACTTTTCTAATTTTAAGTTGAACGCAAAACACTTTAAATCTGTTAATTTGTTTTCTGTTTGTTAATAATGCATGTACATATGCATGTCGGCTACCAATACAAGTATATACCCAAAAAAGGTTGAGAAATAGAATATTTCTACACTTTTACATATAGGAATATTCAATTAAATGGATTTTTTTCCAAACAATTTCTTGAGTACTATACAAAGCATGTTAAGTTACAATCCTTAAGAATAATGGATATATATGGGTTTCTATCACGACGTTTAGCCGTCTTAGAAAGCCTTAATTTGTGTTACTGTAGGTGAGTCGATGAGAGGAAAACGAACCTAGAATAAGCGCAGCAGGCATCCAACCCCCAGTTTTGGACTTGTCAGCTGGATGTCCCTTGTAATCCACTGCATCTGCTACTGTTAAACTCATCTTGCTCCTCTTAAGATTGTGACAGTATTGCTTGAAATTTGCTAGAGAATAAGAACTAAGTATAAGTGAAAATTGATATTGAGATTCTAATTTAACTCTCCCACCGCACACTTGAATATGTTGTGCATTATTGTCCCTTTTATAGGCAAAGAGTTTGAAACTAAAGGGACCCTCCACCACCAGGTTGAGACAATGCATGGTAGGGATTAAGCCTATCCCATTTCTGGTTTGGAAGGTTGTGGGACTGGTTTAGGTTTTGTTACTTTTAAGCAAATTGTTAACATAACTTATCTAAAAGTTTAAACTGCATATAACATTGATGATACATTTATTTATTTAAATATAAACTTAGCCCCTATTTTGTGGAGATTAAACTTAGATTTTTAGCAAATTCTGATAAAAGTTAATGAAATGTGTGGTTGAAAAGTTGTGAATCCCATGAAATATGTGGTTAAAATTAATTATTAACTTTAACTTTGATAAAAATTTAGATTAAAATTTCTATCAAATAGGAGCTTATATATGACCCTCACATGCATGCTAATTTCATTTTTTAAAATATTTTTCATGATATAAATTGACAACAAGACTTGAATCTAAGATCTTCGAGTGTTTTGACAACAAATTGAACCACATAATATTAAAGCTTGAGGCATTATAGAGATACAACATTCGTTTACGTGAATTCACTCTTCAACACAATTCTCACATACAGGACATGTTCATTTTTCACCAAAAGTCTAATATATGCACAAGTTACGTATTATTGGAGCCATGAAAGACTTGAATCTTAAATTTTTATCTATTCCATTACCATATTGAGACATTTCATCAAAAAATTTAAGCGATTAGAGAGAAAATATAATTTTTTTTTATTTAATTTTAATATTCATTGGAGATATTTCAAGGAAAATGAGGAAGATGAAAAGGTGATGTTGATTTGTATAAATGAGTGGAAGGTAAGATGGGGGAGTCTTGAACATGCAATGCCAATGGGATTTTGCTTGATTGTCACCTCTATAATGTATGGCATGTATGGATTGATATTATTTTGTGTTGTGGAGAGAATATGGACCAAAGTACACTAGGGTTCATGTATTCTCAAGTGCTTTTGCTACCCCACATGAAAAATATAATACCTTTTTCCTTTTCATTTATTGTCTTATTAACTTTGGTGTACACAAAATGTTGAACTGATAAGTATAATAATGATTTTCATGAAAATCATGTTATTTTGTATGAAGAAAAATGCACTGTCATTTTCAGTAAATAATGAAGAAAGTTGCCGACCTCTTAAGGTACATAGTGAAGCCGCTAACTATATAATCACTACGAGAAAAAAAGATACGCAACAAGTAACGAATTTTTTTTTTGAGGATGCCTATATTTTTCGAACCTGAATTCTCGAAAAAGTTTGCAACAAAAACAAAATATTTTTGTAATTATCGATGATGTTTGACGGGTTTAGGAACGAAATCTTAGTTGGTGACACGCTATATATATATATATATATATCTTTTAAAAATGCCAAATAATCGTAATATCAGATTGTCTCAATGATTTATGACCATATTTGGAGTGACTGATTTAATTGCGTTATCAAAGTAATTACCTAAGATTGCACGTTTAGTCTATGCGAACTTAAAAATTGTAACTCGGTTGAGAATTTCAAGATTTGAAATCCGATAATTTGTTTAAACGTAATAGAGATTGATGAGCTTTCACGTGATTGCATAATCTTAGAGATTGTTGAAATTTACGGGCACATAACTATTTAATGTGTGAATTGGAATAAATCTCCAATATGTTTGACGATTCAAATGCAATAGGTGTGTAATTAAAGACTCATAAAATTTTGATATAGTGCGATATAGACTGCTAGATCATATTCCACTTTAAAATGGTACAATCTAATGGTTAAAACGAATTTACATAAAAAAATGTGGCCATTGGTTAAAATGAATTTCTTCACTCCAATACTTTATTTCTAATTCATTTTATGTCAAAATAATTTCCAAATTATTTACGAATTTCACATTGATATTTTAGTATTCAATTTATTTGGTCTAGAAGAGTACAATCAAGCTTTGATTTGTTCAGCAAAATTAATACGGTGCAATATTAATTTTGGAAGAAATATTGTATCTTGAGAAAAAGACGGTTATTTGATCTCTAATTTTTTTCTAAAAAACCGTAAGTCGTTTTTTCATGCACACACTTAATAAATCGAAACTCTATCCAATGTTTTGCACCAGTAAATCATCATTTTATCGTATTTGCATGCATATCCTTTTAGTTAACATAATATAAATTATGTACCAAATAATTTTTCCAACAGATATTTGGTAGAACGATGCAATTACTGGGACCTGTATTATATTTTCCTTGTATGGATCAGTTTTCCACGTATACAAAAGAAGATTTATATCACGAGAATATGCATAATTATTGTGAAAAATATTCGTTTTGTTTCATTACGTTTTACTTGACAGATCGAAAAAAAAAACCCATTATTTCATAAAAATCTATAAAAAATTGTCCGATACACAAACTTGAAGTAAAAATCAATCCAAATTTCTATATTTGTTATGATATTCTAATAGGTGTCATAATTTTATGTCAGCATCTAGTCTAATAGTTTTGGGTATTTCTATATATTTACTATCTGTGTCACTCATATATGTGTGTGTGTTTTTTTTTTCCTCAAGTCAAAAACGGAAAATATTGCGTTAATCAAGATTGCCACAAACACTAGATGAAAGACGAAGCTGGATGCAATCAAACCAACAACATAGGATATCGCCTCTCATATGCAATTCTTGAAATTCATTTCATGAATATATATTTCATGCATTCACAAGCTCGCATTCCAAACCATCGTAGCATTATTTATACATAATCTCACTCTTTAATAATTCAAAGAGCCCGAATTATCATCCACTTGAGATTATGTCTTCTGTACATGTAACCTTGGGTGATTGTAGCCCTTGTTTGACAATCATTATTTTGGGTAAAATAGAGTTTTGAATGTTGTTTCTTTGGAGAATGTGTTATTAAAAAGTAAGGAAATATTTTAGATTTAAGTGCAGAATATTTTATTGTATGAATGCGTAGATGAAAATGCGTATATAGAAAAAAAATGTTTTGAAATAATAGTTAAACCGAGGATAAATTTGCTCTACAATAATTATAGTAATACCATATATCCAATTGTACAATTTATACACATTGTCAACTTGTATCTAGAGTCAAAATTAGCATTAAGAGATGTGCATTATTAAAGCATTTGAACACAAAGCATCTATCTATAGCAAAATATGCGAACTAGAGAATATGATAGGTCTATTTTGTTAGAATTGTAAAAGGGATTATCAATCCAAATCTTTATCAAGCCCTAAAATTATCAACCATTTTGCATTCATATAAATCCTCCATATTGAAATAAATGAGAACAATAAAAGCGGAAGCATATCTTGATTATATATGTTTGATTGATTGGTTGAATGTGTTATGATATTCCAATTGATACGTAGCATTCTCTTGAATTTTCTCTCTATTGATGGGGATGTAGAAAAATGAAAATCACGTTCAATTTGGGGACCATGAACCCATGATAAATAATAACTGAATATGCAGTGATTATCTTTCGATTTTTATAAATTGGCCCTTCATCAATTTAAATAACCGTTCTGGTCTCTACACTTTAATTTCATGACATTTAATACCCATTAGTCCAAAATTATTATTAAAATGTAGGTGAAATTACTTTAAATTTGTTCCTGAGTGATCATGAATCCTTCTTTATTTCAAATAAAAAAGGAAATCACTTTTATTCTTTTCCTTATTATTCTTATTTTTTCAAATATACATACAGCCAAAAACGAAAAATTCATAACCGAAGCTAATTGGAAGCAGAGGTAGCAGATAGAGGAGAAAAAAAGATGCATTTTCTCTCCCCCAAAACCAATTCACATTGTACTTATTACAAAACTCCGTTAAGCTAGTTGTCTGGGGTACCGGGGAAGCTTCGTCCGCGGACAAAACCGTCCACCACGAAAATTTAAAAACTGTATTAAATAGGCAATGGAGTACGCCAACCAGTAAACAAACCCTAACTTATTTGATGGGCCTTTAAACAATAGCACCACACATTTTAATGTATTACATGTGTGGCCCTATATGTTGAAATTTTTCAACAATCTCCTACTGAGCCATATATGTAATCTTACAAATGTGCACAACCTTATGTGCTCAAAATTTTGCTATCATTATTATGGGTATTTCTAAACAATCTCGTCCATTAGTCATATTGATATATGATCAAAGCAATTTTCGTCACATTTAGCATGACTAAATCCATCAATGGTCACGCACACACATACAACCAAATGACATAGATCAATAATGGGAGTGTAGATCAATCAAAAGCAAGTAAATAACAACTCCCTAATTTTCTTTCTTATTTTGACTTTTTAGAGAAGTGGAAGCAAACCCTCTCGTTTTGACTTTATTGCAACTTCACTATTGTATTCGCCTTAACCACCACTTGAACTAAGATTCACTAATATCAACTCATGCCAAATAGCCTGTGTTAGGTTTTAATATTGTAATTAACAATTCTGTAAACAAAAGGGACTTAATTGTAATTTGTATAAAAGTCAAGGAGTAATGTGCAAATAGATAAAGTTTAGGTTTTTAGGTCTAGGGTTCGAGAATGACAAAATAAGGAAAATACGGTGCGAATTTTCGCTAGACTGTCATCAAGGATTGACGTGAGTGTCAAAAACAGAACCTTTGTCACTCGACGTCGCCCCTCCTTCGCTCGAGAGACAGCCTGTCGCTCGACTGTCGCTGAGCCTTCGCTCGAGCGACAATGTTGTTCGAGAAATTTTTATTTCGCTACTTAAAGGCTTTTTCCCCGGCCCATTCGTTTCCTAACCTACTTATATATACCAAAACACCTCTGAACGATTTTTTGTCAAGGTTGAACATTGAGAGAGCTTCATCTGTGAGAGATTCATTCTATTTTCACTACAACATAATATACTTTTTACAGCATGCAATGCATGCCGCCGTAAAAATTTCTTTACGGTATGCAGTCATATAAAGTCATGTCGTAAAAAAGGTAGTTTACCTTTTTACAACGTGCAGAGTACGCCGTCTATAGAACGCCGTAAATGAGTTTTTACAGTGTGTAGTTGCACACCATAAAAAGTACTAATTAAGGCATGCTTATGCATGCCGTAAAAAGTATCGCACTTTTTACAGCGTTTATTTGCACGCCGTAAAAAGTGCATATGAGGCATGCTCATGTACACCGCAAATAGTATCTCACTTTTTATGGCGTTCTGTTGCATGCTGTAAAAAGTGAAATCTAAAGCATGCTCATGCGCGCCATAAAAAGTATCTCACTTCTTACGGTGTTTTGTTGTACGTCGTAAAAAGTGCAATCTAAGGCATTATGCACGTCGTAAATATCAATTTATTTTTTAAAAAAATATTTATTTATTTGATAACCGGCAAATCTTTAATAATAACAAAAAAAAAAATTAATCCATAAATTGTTTCGA
>CAIGRQ010265163.1:0-11661 GCA_903798375.1 Fraxinus sp. D2006-0159 | reverse complement strand
AACAAAGTTAATCGTAATATTTTTTTTAAACTAAAATAATCTTATCAAGATCAAAAGAACCAAAAGCATAATTAATAAATACGGTGTAATTTGCTCAACCAATAAAGCTGTAAAATTCGAAGAAAAAAATAAATAAATCCAACCAATAAGACATTTAAATATACTTTAATCACAATGAATAATTTTATTTTATTTTTAAAAAAGCAATGTTTTAAAAAAAAAAAACAGCAATGTCCCATGCCCAAAACTTAATATAAAAAAAAAAAAAAAAAAGCCCAAAACTTAAAACAAAAAACAGCCCAAGTCCAACACTCCTCCTTCTTCTTCCCAACGTGACTTTTCTTCTTCTTCCCTATGACTTCCAACTGCAAATGGCGATTCCTCTTCCTCTTCTTCCTCCTCCTCCCTACGCGACTTCTGGATCTGCAACAAATGGCTCCGCCCCTGACCGTGTTCGGTTGAGATTTGCCGCGTCCGACCCTTATTTCGTACCGGTACCCGTGTCGTGTCATGTCGTGTCGACACGGGTATGCCGACCAAAATCAAGGGTCCGAGCATCATAGGGGGAGAGTATAGAGCATAGTTATCAAAACCGAACCGGTCCAGCCCGAAAACCGGCGAACCGAAAGTGATCCAGTCCGGTTGGAAATAATTGGTTCATTACCAAAGGCCCGGTTAAGAACTGCTCAAGCCGGCTCATAATTGCCAAAACTGCACGGTTTGAAAGGAAACCAGATCCGGTTTAAATTGAACCGGTTGTTACCAAATTGGTCCATGGAAAAATTTAACATCAAATTTGAATATGGAGAGATTCAGACCTGTGGTTCTTGCATGGAATATGAGTATCTTGACCACTATGGAAATTACAGGAGCTTTGTAATAAATGTGTAAGAAATATTATATATACATATTTTTAGAAAAATGTCTATTTTTCGAAAAAAAGTATTTTCTAACTAATATTTGGCCTAGCAATGACCCAACGGTTGAACCACTGACATACCGATTAAACCATTGTCTCGATGATTTATCAGGGTAGACGATCGGATCAAGTGTTATAACTGTGGTATAGAGAAATAGAGAGAAGGAGAAGAAAGGGAGGGAACTCTTTGATTGTATTCAATGATAATGGTGTAGGTGTTAATGTGGATAGACCGTATTTTAGAGTTTAAATTAACATAATTTAAGTAGGATATCAAACCAATCTAATGTAAGTAGGAAACTAGGGAAATAAAACCTAACACAAAATACCGTTATTCTTAATCTACTACAAATATCTTCCATTATTATCTTCATTCTTCGTCATTTATCCTGACTAAGAGAACTAGACTTCGAAGAAATATATTGCAACTTCGGTGTCCAACGAGGCAATCCTTCTTCATGACCTAGTATCGATAATGAGCTCCAGAAATAAAAATTGTACAACCCATTCATAAAAATTTAAACTAAATCCACGTAATGAGGAGCACAAAGACTAACATGGTTGACTGGCTTGCAGAAATAAATGATTGCAATATAGGTGGCTCGAATACCCCCCAATAAGGAAACAATTATATTATATCAGAAATGGAACTGTAAGTGCAATAGTCGGTCAAACAAAATAATGTCAATTGATTGATCAATAAACTTTTCATAACATGTTTGGGATACCATGTCAAGGAAACATGAAATGAAACACAGTAATGCTTATTAAAGTATAGGTGACTACACTACACATGAAAAACAAGCTCATAGTTTTCATTATTTAAAATAATTCTTCATTTATTCTCACATGAAAACTATGAACGTGTTTAACAAATGTTGAACTGAAACAGTATGGAGATTAATTAGTAAGCAATGGTCTAATACCTATAGAAAAATATGCAAACAGAGAAGTTGCAAAATTTGTTCTTGTGGACGAGTTGCACAAATTATTTCTTTTTGGCATTCAACTACAATACTTGGTCATGAAGATCATCCCCTTCGATAAGAAGTTGCAGTCTATCTAGCAGATTCGGGTTTGCTCACCCAAGGACAAATGATGAGATAGTATTAGATATAAAGTTGAAGACTGGCCAAGTTTAGATGGTTTATTTCACTTTATCGTAAACTTTGACTTAGCTCCTATTTGGTGGGAATTAAAATCAAATTTTGATAAAATGTGTTTTTGAAAAGTTGTAGATCTCATAAGATATGAGGTTAAACTTTGACTTAAATTAGAATCTAGATTTTAATCCCTACAAAACATGGACTTAAACTAGTTTTAATCTTCTAATTAGATTAATTTTATTTAAACCTTTTATAAAGAGGGTTACACTTCTTTTCATTATACTTGATTGTTAAATAAAGAAATAAATACTTCCTCCTTCAAATTCCTCTCTATTTTCTCCCCTTTCTACTATTTGTCCCCTCCTTTCTCTTCTCTTCTTCTCCTGTTTGCCTATCTATAATTTTTGTTCTAGTTTACTAACGCCCATCATCACTCTCTCTTCCATATACTTCCATGCTCCACACTCAAAGATTGACTTAAATTGATTGACACTCTGACTTCTTGAAGCTTTGGGTAAAGAAAAGGAAAAAAGAATAGTTGTAGTTGCAAGCTCTACTGTGTAATCTAACATTTTTTGTCATTTAAATCATCAGGCATTGTTGTATGCTTATGAGCTAAAGCAGGAACTTGTTCAATAAATAAGATAAGATAAAGAATATACTGGCAGCAGAGTTTGGAGGCAAGCTGGTCTCCTCGTTATCATCAGGGGATTCAATGAGGATTGGCTCTTTTTGCTGCCTCTTCTGCTGTGATCTTTCCGAGGCCTTCAGAAAGAAATCAGACTCTGTCAAAAATCCAAAGAATTGAATCATTTAAGAGTTGAAATGTACTCTTTATTGTTTCAATTTAAATTTTCTAGAATTCGAGGTGTCAACTCAAGCAGCATAAAAACATTCTTCCTTTGCTTCACTTTTGCTGGGGTAAGGCAGAAGGCGGAAATTTGTGGCAAGTCAATTACTTACTAACTATAGCTGGGAAATTTCCGTCTCCCACTGGCTTGCCTGAAGTTTCTTTACCATATTCTGTAGCCTGAAATTACATGCAGAAAAATGAAAACGAGGTGGAATTCACAAGCGCGACTATTTTGGTTTTATGTAAATTATCGGATTGGCCATCACGGTATGGAATGTGTGGTCACCATTTCCTGTGAAATTACATGCAGAAAAATGTGTGATTGTCACAATTTCCCCCTTAGCCCACAACATATGCTTAGCACAGTACATATAAAAATAAAAATTTCCATCTAACAGACGTAACAAGTCTTCTTAACTATGTACCTGCAAATAAACCTGGAAGTATAAAATCTACCTACATCCAAATCCAAACATCTTAAAAACTAGTGATATCTACAATTTCGGTGCACTTTGAGAAGTGATCAATTTTCAATTCTGAAACAGCTCAAAAAATACAGTCCAAAGAAAAATCTTAATCGTGAATCTGCAACACAATCAACCAAAAAAATAAAAATAAAAAATCTTCAACTCCATGTACAATCCTTGCAGCAAGATGTACAACGTATACCTTTTTAGAAGAAGCTCGTGACTGCAACAGTGTCGTTTTCGATTTTGCCTTTGAATTGGCCTTTCCCTTCCTCTTTTTGCCATTTATACGCCACTCCTCTTCCTCCTCGTCTTTACAATCATTACCTTCCTCAAATTCATCGCCATCGCAATTTTCAGCTTCCTGGACTGATCCATCTCTGTGTGGGAACAGCGTCGATTGAACCAATCGCCGCCTTACGCGCTTCCCCTCCATAGCTGAATTGGGCTCTGATGGTGGAGGAGGAGGGGTTTTGCCGCGCAGTGAATTCTTTATATGGGTAGGGGGACGGGGAGTAAAAGGTAAAAATTGTTTTTGTTGGGGAAAAGAGTAATTTTAACTAGTAGACTAGATGGTTTTGTGGGAGGAAAAGATGACCTGCGGAATCGGTAACAGGTTATAGCTTGTTTGTATTTCCCGCGCGGCGCGGGAATTGCACCTTTTTTGTTAAAATTACATTAAAATTAATTAACTTTTTATTGGCGAAATTATAATTAATATAAGGATATTTTTGTCTTTTCAATAAAAGTACAAAACGTCGAACACTCGAACCGTGACTATATGCGCAGTGAAATGGTAGTTAGAGAGAGATTCACCAAAATTTGAAGATTAAGGATCATTTTGCGCATAAACCTATAGGTTAGGGTGTGTTTGATCCACATTATTTTGTAAGAATATATTCTGGAATAGTAGATGGATAAATAATATGTGGTTGAAAAAGAAGGAAAAGTTATTGATGTGATGTAAAATATTATTTTATTAAAAAATATGTGATTAAAAATAAATAGAAGAATGAGAATGAAAAAATAATGTGTAGCAAACAAGAGCTCATTATATTCTAGAATAGTGGATTGATGGATAATGTGTGGTTGAAAAAGAAGAAAAAGTTATTGATATGATGGGAAATATTATTTTATTGATGAATGTGTGGTTGAAAATGAGTAGAAAAATGAGAATGAAAAAATAATGTGTACCAAACAAGAGCTCATGCCAATTCCCTAAATTTAAAGAAAGAGAAACCGTGGAAGGGATCCTACGTTTTTCGGATTTCCCAAAGTATGCTTGTCCCAATGTTCAAGAAAGTTGGTCACTGTGGGAAGAAAGCACTCTCCTTTTTTCTCTCAGTCTCAGACAAAGTGTTCACTATTTGGTTTCAAATACTTCTTTCTCTCACACACACTTTCTCTCACAGTGCAGCCAGATTCAGCTCCGAACCAATAAAAAACTAAGCCTTAAAACGTAAAAATAACCGCAAAAATAGAAAAATACTACATTTTCATTTTTTTCTCTGCAGAGAAGTCTTTCTTGTTAGCCAAAAAAAACCACCGATTACTCCCCCGAACTGAGATAAACCCTTGGTGTTCAAAATGGCTAACAGAAACCCATTCACCATTCTCATTTTCCTCCTTTACTGCTTAGCTACTTTCTTCTCACTGACAACCTCAAAATCCACAATAGAGCCATGTTCCAACTCCGACACCTGCAGTGCCCTGGTGGGCTACACTCTTTATACCGACCTTAAAGTCTCCGAGGTCGCTTCACTTTTCTCCGTCGACCCCATTTCGCTCCTTCTTTCAAATTCCATTGACATCTCGTACCCGGATGTTGAAAACCACATACTCCCATCTCAACTCTTCCTCAAAATCCCCATCCTCTGTTCTTGCGTTGATGGGATTCGTAAATCCTCCACCACCAGTTACAAGACCCGCCCTTCAGACACCCTTGCCTCCATTGCCACCTCCATCTATGGAGGACTTATCTCGGCCGTCCAGATCAATGAGGCCAACCCCGATGCGGGTATCTTTGACCCTTCTGTGCTTAATGTAGGGACTAAGCTTAATATTCCACTCCCCTGTACTTGTTTCAACAACAGTGATAACAATTTGCCTGCGATTTATATGTCCTATGTGGTGAAACCTGTGGATACATTGTCGGGGATTGCAGCTCGATATGCTACAACTTTGACTGATCTTATGAATGTGAATCAATTGGGGAGCCCTGCCATTAAGGAGGGTGACATTCTTGCGATTCCCTTATCTGGTACTCATTCTATTCCTAGTTTGGTTTGTACTGTTGTTTGTTTGTTTCAATTGTCGTTGTATATTTTGCTTTTGGAAGATTTTCAAATGATATTGGAGTTGAATGCTTTAAGGATCTAGAACAACATCAATTGCAGTTGGTATCTGAGAAAATCGGCCATTTGTGTACATATTGAAATAAAATTAAAAGCAACAACATATTTGTTACAATTCAACGGTACTTCGTGATTAATAAGACCCAACAATAATCTTAACAAGTTCTTCTACACGTCTGCTATGTTTATGGTCGCTGAGAGATAAATTGCAAGCCTTTCCGAGTTGTTGAAGAGTTCAAATATGTAGAGTACCAAGAAATTAAGAAGAATATCAAAATTGTGTGTACATGGCTACAAAATATATCCTTTTGTATAATAATGGAGTTTCAAAATTGTAATCTCAACGTTCACGTCCGTTTTCTCCATACCTTTTGTTTAGAGCCTGTTTAAGGCGCATTAATAGCAAAGAAAAATAAAATATGTGACCGTTAGTTTCAAAAAATTTGAATTGGTGTGAAATAAAAGTCAAACATTGCGGCTCAAACGGTTGGATTTCTCATTTTATTCTCTGAATAATGCACCTCAAACAGGGGCTTAATATCAGTAACTTCTGGAGATCCTATTTTGAATTTATTAGGTTATTGTTATTGTATATGAATTGCTTTTTATGAGTATCCATGTAACATTTTTGTCCTATGCAATTTTCCTCTACTTCCATCAATTATCTGTTTCCTATTTGTACTTGTCTTCTTAAAGTTAATCACTCGTGTTTCTTTTGGAAAAGAAATTTACATTTCTTTTTTTCTTCTTCCAAAATTCACTTTTTGAGGCATTTTCTATGGTTTTGGAATTATTCTTTTTAGGAAACTGAAAATGACCCAGTAGGTGTCCATGTGTTACAAACATATTGATAGAACGCACCGTCATAACTGGCTTGTAAGAGGGGAGGTTGCCATTGTAAGCCCACAAAACAAGATTTTACTTAGTGGCATGGGACTCAAAAAAGTCGTTACAATCCACCATGCTCTTTTAATGTTCATAGGGACCCATATTCTTAGCTTCGCAACTTCACAAAACCAACCTTCTACGTAAAGTAGCCCTCCCAAGATCGCTCCCTTCAGCAGCAAAGGTCATCCCCTTGAGGGTCCCTAAGTTACAAGAACTTTGGACGGAATTCACCATTTAAACTGGCTTGTAATTAGGAGGCCCAAATTGTTTATCAAACCACAAAGTCCCGAACTAAGCTTCAACTTACCAATGTGAGACTCAGTTAGGGTCAGTACACCATTAAAATGTTTGGTAAGGATTTTGTTCATTCTTTTCATACGACATAGTTGCTCATGATTTTCATGGATAACGCGTTCTATAATCTCTAAGTGGATGTCTGATAAAAGTTGGGGCTTATGATACAGTGAATACTTTGTTCAATGTAGATGGCAAGTTAGCGAACTGGTTAAATTTCTTCAGTTTTTTTTTTTTCCTCATAATTATGTGTTCAATAAATCAAATAGTTAAAAGAATAGAAGAACATAAGCAAGCTAAATGAGGCCAAATTTGTAAATGACTCTCCACGTAATGCATTTTGCAGCCTGTGCATCTAATTTTCCAAAGTATGCTTCGGATTACGGCTTGTTTGTACCGAATGGGAGTTATGCTATAACTGCAAGTCACTATGTGCAGTGTAGTTGTGGGCTAGGGAGCCGCAAGTGAGTGAGAAACTTCCAATAGACATGCTTTAAATCCTCAGTTTTCTCTGTATTTAAGGTAATCTTATCTCTACATGAGGAAATTATTTAACTGATTTCTTGAATTATTGCAGTTTATACTGCACTCCAGCTTCATTGGCAGTTTCTTGCTCAAGCATGCAGTGCCGAAGTAGTAATCTCATGCTAGGAAATGTTACAACACAACAGTTGAGTGTTGGATGCAATGTGACTTCTTGCAGTTATGGTGGCTTTGTCAATGGAAGCATCACCACCTGGTATGCTTCTAAATTGATTCTTCATCCTCGTCATGTTTTATACAGTAGTTAAATTCATGTTCGTGAGAATGGTTATTCCTCTGGTAAAATGACCTAGAAAAATGAATGCTTTGTCCTTTAATTCTTCTTTGCTTTCTTGCAGGTTGTCCTCGTCTCTTCAACCTAGATGCCCAGGTAAATGTCATTCAAGTGCTGTTCCTTTGACTATTTCACCTCTTTATTTTGTCAAAATGATGAGTTTTGTTGTCATTTAATATATATGGAAAACAATTTAGTTGTAAACTTCTTAGGTATTGTTGGATTGTGCGGACTGTGCAGAGCCTAATCATAGTGTAGACTTATCCTCTTGACCGTGAATCGACTTAATTGGGTATTCCTAGCATGTATATAGTGACCACCCTAATATTCCTATTATATTCCTATTATATAAAGGATTTTGAGGGGTCTGCTTTTGCGTGTGTAGATGCCTGAGGAAAAATCATGTAGCTTTCTTTTCCATTGTAGTGGAAACCTGCAGCGGCAAGTGTACATAGTTTTCACATTAAGAGTCTACTACTACAAAACTCTATGTTCAATCTGTTATTTTCCTTTTGTCACCCTGTTTAGTTATCGTAAGAAGGAATCAAGGCTTAATCCCTTACATGCACTCTGCCGTTAGAAGATGCTGAATTTTATCATAATGCAGCTTGTTATATGGGTGTCACTTGCTTCCATTTGTTTTTTTTTATTTTTTGGGGGATTGTGGTACAGGATCACTGCAATTTCCTCAACTTATTGCTCCACCTACAGCAGTTCCAGATTCATTATTTTCACCAGCTCCTTCGCCTTCCGAGTCTGGTGGTTTTCCAACAATGAAGCCAAAGTCTTCTGTGGCGCCTTCCTCTGGCGCAGGTATAAGATTTCCACCTGCGAATGGACCAGCCGGAAGTGCCTCTGGGACATCTGGTGCTCGTGCCTTGATGAACAATTTATCTAGTTTTTCAGTCTTGCTTACTTTAGGTCTGGTTTTCAAGATTCTATTGTCAATTCCATTGTAATTTCTTCAGTTGTGGAGGAGGGTTGGACGATGTTTTGCTGATTTTGTACTTTCTCTTTAAGTCCTAAAGCTCGTGTTGTATTTAAACAATTTATTGCTGCCATTGCACAGATTTTTAAATGCTGCCAACCGATGATTGCTAATCATTTTTCTTCGTATTAATTCTTCTGTACCCACAATTATTTTCACCAGTAAAAATTTCTTCATGGTCTTTATTTGTTTATTCTATGCAGATTATAGTTCTCTTTCATGATTCTATGTCAAATGTGCTGTTTTCTTTTGGAACTACTGATGTTTTGAACAAAAGTGGAATAGTTGAGTCAATATATATACAAGTAAACCCATGTAATGGGGACGGGATGGGGCCGATGGGCCGGTAGACTGGACTAAATTTTTCACGGCTCTTGCTGTAAAGAATTTAGCTGTGGAACATTGGATTTCCAGCAATTACAATATTGTCATCATCAACATTTGCTGATGTTTTTGTGTCCACCACTGGCAATTCTTGGGCCTCTCTAGCATCGTATGTTAGCTGAGGTTTTCTGGTCTTTGCTTTCACCCCATACCACTGAGTGGAATCCGAATACTGTGATGATTATTGATTGCTCCATTTAAGCTGCAATTTCATTCACAATTAGTACATCAGTTGCATCATTTCAACTTGAAACCAACTGGCCAGTTTAGTCCAGTTCCAAGAAAAATGTTCACCCCTACTTGTATAGCATAAATATATGTGAATCTCTTGAACGTAACCCGGCTCGACCCCGCCAGGATTTATATATCAGTTTGAGCAGAATATGTACCTTCCAAGATGAACTTGTTCAGACAAAATCATGGCTCCTAGAACAGCTGTGTTTATCATGCTCAGGGGACTAAATGCAGTCACAAACACTGGACCTCGTACTCTGTTCACAATACTTTACATGTAATATGCAATTCCTGATCAAACAATCCCCTGTCAAGGACAACATAGAATTATCATCAATCTATAATCAAAATTTGAGACTCGACTCTCAAAGTTGTGCTTTAAAGGCGTCGTGTGATTGTTATAAACTAAGATGGGATCGAGCATTACAAAAATTTACTCACAGAAGGTTGCAGCGAAGCCTCAGTCGAAACCAATAGCCCAAGCACACGTATGGTGTTCCGTGAACAATGCCACTACTCCATCTTCCACCATGCCCGTGAAGCATGCTAAAGCTGTGAGAGCTCGGCTGGGTATTCCTTCAACGTCTTATTCTGCTTAATGTATAAAAAAATTATGTAAGAGAATTCTGTTACTCCACCTGATAGGTTACATGTGATAATATATAGCGAAAATTTGAAGAGAACTTACATGAATTATAAAGAAGGCGGACTAGCCTACAATACACGAAATCAACATGAACAGGCCACTAGCCCAATGTTCATACTCGACCGAGTCACTAGCGGCTCTATGGTGGCTACAGCCTTTGGTGTACCTCGAGATATCGACTATAGGGCCTTTATACAATGTCATGACCATTGCTCCTGAGACCGTTATTATTGTTCCAATGATCTTTGCTGGACTGTATATCTGATTTGCATTTACCTTCTCCAATCTAATGATGTAAAGAAAGTATTAGGCAGTGTTGTGAATCAACCGGCCAGGCTCCACCGGTTTTAAATGTGGTGTGTTATGAATCAACCCCGATATCAAGAATGTTTTGATATCACTTGTTGAGAAATCGGTCAAATAATTAAAGAAGAAAATTATGGACAATATGAAATTTAATGGATCGCACAATAATCAAAAAAATTGTGGAAGAGGAGAATTCATTATACCAAAAAACAACTAATTGTCTTACAAGATTTGATCCCCTCAATCTAATCTAAACAAGTCTCTCTTGTTTCTAATGTATACACAAAGATCTAATTGTTATAATCTCTCATTTCTCACATTTGAGTCACATGTTTGTGTCTATACCTTGTGGAGTATTTATAGAAGTCAAATCTCGACGTTGTGGAGTCCAAAATGAAGTAGAAGTCCCAAAAATTCGAATAGAACAATAAAACTGTCAAAAAACGCATTTTTGGGCCCGGCCCAAACCGAGCCCGCCCAACACCGCGGCTCCAAGCATTCTGCCCCCTTTTCACAGTTTGGCACTGTGGCGCCCGTTTATCTGGTTCAATGCTCCAACATATGCCTTAGCTATCCAAGAGTCCTTCAAGTCAAACTACTAGTTATCATTGAAATTTTCTTCATAACTTACAACTCTACAAGCCCAAATACTTTAAACTTCCTCCAAACGTTATAAAAAAAAAAAAAAAAACTATGATATTTGATTCATAATCAAACCATACTCCTACACCAAGATTAAACAAGTTTCCTTCATGCAACAAACTTTTAAATCATATAGAATTTTTGTCACAAAACCTAACAAACTCCACCTTTAAAAAACACTATGATATTTGATTCATAATCAAACCATACTTCTAAACCAAGATTAAACAAACTTTCTTCATGCAACAAATTTCTAAATCACATAAAAAATTTGTCACAAAACCTAACACGGTGAATGAAGATAATTAATACCTGAAAATAATTGCCATAATGAAGGTGATGGCAGGGAGAGCACTGACAATTGTTGATGCAAATGTTGCAGATGTGGACTTCATTCCAACGTAGTACTGATTCTAATCCAACACCGGTCGAAAAATACGAAAATCTAACAATTTTCAGTCACTTCGTTATTGTTTGTTAAGTTAGGTTGGACATAAGTAGATGAAATATGTCAGTTCAATTGATCGTTTCAAAACGAGCCATCTCAAAAGTGTAATATATTCATCACCAAATTATTAATATGGGAAGTGTTTAAACGGAATTACTCAAGAAAAAGCAAGTAGCTAAGCATTATCTTTAGAAACACGGATAGTGTCACCTTTGGCCTTATTTTCCAGCAAAAGAGTATGTAAATTGCATGGTTAATGTAAGACTCGAACCCTGGTTCAGTTGGAAGTGCTACCAGAATTGTGATAAAAGCGTG
>CAIGRQ010265106.1:0-15336 GCA_903798375.1 Fraxinus sp. D2006-0159 | reverse complement strand
GAGAGAGAGAGAGAACGAATATTGAAAATGGATTGGGGTTGGGGTGAATTATTAGTATTATAATATAATTTAAATATTCAATTGATACCTGATTTTTGAATATACAAATTTTGGACCTGATTTTTAAAAAGCTATCTTTAAATTCCTGAATTTTTATAATTTCCCTGAGCCAATTCTCCCCCAAAAAGTGGCCCATTTGATTACAAGGTTCATACTCGTGTCATAAACGAACGAGCTTAAAAGGTTGATCTTCATGTGAAAGCTATACAACTACACGCTAAATGCTGAATATACACAAGCAACTTGTTTATCGATCTTATAGAAGTATCATAAAATTTCTTGCCCAATAAGTGGAAAATATTTGTACATCTTGAATATAGAAATTTTGATGATATATTTACAATGTATAATTAAATTCAATCTTAAAATCTCCTATGGGATTGTCATCCAAATGTAATCTTGAATCTTTCGAGTTAAATGAAACGAGTTTACGTGCCCCACCTTGCAAGTAAAGAATATTACTAAATGGAATAATGAATTATCGATAAATTTAAATTTAAATTATTTGAATATGTAATCATTTGGAGATGCATCATCAACCACTATTTAAAACGTCTTCTTATTGGAAATTATCGTAAGATGTAGATATGGTGCATCTTTGAACGTCGGTTTATATTGGTTAACATCCAATTTTTATGCGTCCACATTATGGCCCTGTCTGGTACAAATTAAAATTAAATTTTAATTTAAGTCAAACAATCAATACTAACCACATTTTTCATGCGTCGCACAGCTTTTCAACTACACATTTCAAAAATTTCTATCACAATCTACTAAAAATCTAATTTTAATCCCAACTAAACACCATCTATATTTAAGCTGGTTTGATCGTTGATAGGGTACTATAAGAAATACCAAGAACATTGACGAGAATCAATCCACATGAATTAGAAACCAAGACTAATTAGCCTGTGCAACTTGAAGTCACCACTCAACCAATGGTTGTTAAGGCATGAAATCACAAAAATGAAAATGGCACGGATCAAAACGAGCTAACTGATACTTATGAATGAATAGCTATGCCATGAGGCCCCAAGAGGTTAAGCTCACAATCAAGATGGCCGACTAAGTATAGTTGACGACAGATCTTGCAATAGCACGTCAATTATTTTAGCAGCTTATCGCGCAGGAGGAATGTCTTAAAAGTGACAATGACAATTCAATATTAATGGTCCCTTCAAGTTCTAAAATTGATGTAATTATCAGATTGTTCACTTAAAATCACTCATCATCTCGAAGACAAGTTCCCATCTCTCCTCCCTATAATTCCTCCCCATGCCATCCACAAGGTGTCTAAAATTATTTTTAAAACTCAGTATACTAACTTGAGGATCAGAGTTCGGTTGGGAACCCATCATTTACTTTTTCTCTTGACCGAATATAGTTATATTGCTCTGGTTATAGGTTTCAAGTTGGTCCAGCCCCCTCATGGTCCAAGACCATAGTGCCTTGACAAAGCAAAGAAAAATATAAAATAGTATTACGGTAGCATCAATGGTGTTCAACAACAATTTGGGGATAGTAAATATCACGGATTCTTTGTTCAATGAATCAAAATGCCAATCATGCTTGGTATACAATGTTGTTGACAACATGTCACGTGACATGTTGTCATTAGACAGTTTAAAAAATAATTTATCTTTTCAACCAACACTTTTTTTACCACCTACAATATTGTCAATAATGTTGTCAAAAAAGTATTGTACGAATAGATTTATCCTTTTTAGAAATGATATATATTTTACTTCTTTACTAATTACTTTGTACTCAAATGCATAGTTCTTGAAATAAATACAAGTCAAAACAGGTTTTTTTTTTTTTTAATTGTTATTACAACCAACGATCTTCTGTTTGTTTGTTTACTCTTGAGAATACGTTCTAATAATGCCCCTGAAGATCCTTTCACCATAAAAGTTAAAAATTGAGCATCTGCAATTCATATTAAATTGTGCACACAACCAACTTGCTTAAATGCTGCTAAATAAATGTTCACAAAAACCAGAGAATCATTCATTAGCACAATTTGCGATCATGAACAGGGAAGAAGTGAAGATTCTTGGCTCTGGAGTAAGCCCATTTGAATGGAGAATTATTTGGGCATTGAAAATGAAAGGTATTGAGTTTGAATTCATAAAAGAAGATATATTTAAGAAGAGCTCATTGCTCTTAGAGAGTAATCCAGTTCACAAGATGATTCCAGTGTTCATTCATGGTGAAAAAGCCATATCTGACTCCCTTATCATTCTTGAGTATATTGATGAGACATGGATACAGAACCCGATTATGTCGAAAGATCCTCACGAGAGAGCCTACACACGGTTTTGGGCAAGATTTTCAGAAGATCAGGTAAGCTAAGCTTAAAGTTTCATCTCAACTTCGTTAGCATGAATAACCCAAACCCTTATATGTTGGCTATAATTTTCATATTTAGCCAATATGGGATTTTACCCTTTTAACACTGAGTAGATTTGGCTTCTATATCTTGTTTATTATTACCTTTTTTTCCCTTCTCCAGTTCTTCTCAAGATTGCTAATTGTCTTCAGTGATTATGTGTTTAGGGGTGGATAGATGGGGTTGCTCATGTACATGTTTTGAATTCTTGCTTAATGTGCAATTGCATAGTGTGTTTGAGTGTTTCCTTTACAGACAAGATTCATTTTAGAGTTTGTGCATTTATTATTGCTTGCTTTGGAACTTCTGTTGTGGCTTATATCTAGCAGTTTATTGATTCGATTACTGGCTAGAGGCACTTAACTCTATGAAAAGTTAGGATATATTAGGTTTTTAGTTTTAACACTTTTTAAGTACCATCCTTCAGCTAGCCTAGCCTCTTCCGTCCTCAGGGACCAACAAGGGGCATTGCAGAAACATTGACTTGGACAAGACATGCCCTTGTTTGACTCCCCATTTCCTCAAACTCATTTTCAATCACATATTTCATAGGATCCAAAACTTTTATCATTTTTTTCAACAATACATTTCATTAACTTTTATTAAAATTTGATTTTTAGCTAAATGTATGTGTATCAATTGATTTATGACCTAAATCACTTCGTAGTGGGAATCCTTGACTTTTTATAGCATTGAATGAGTACTCAACTTCTCAAAAATATTTGTATTACTCAAGTCGACATTCTTGCAAGTTGGTGATAATGTTTCTTTGGATGCAGCTAGTAGAGCCATCAAGAATAGCATTCAGTTATGGCGGAGAAGAGCAAGCAAAAGCCGTTAAAGTAATGGCTGAGGCCTTGGAAATTCTCGAAGGCGAAATAAGAGGGAAAAAGTTCTTTGGAGGGGAAACAATGGGATATCTTGATATTGTGATTGGTTGGATTGGTTATTGGCTTCAATTCACTCAACAAGTGGGTAATTATAAGGTAATGGATTCAGCAAAGTACCCAGAGATTAATTTGTGGATTAACAGATTCTTGCAAGTACCTATAATCAAGAAAAATCTCCCTCCCTACAATGAAATGTTAAGAATGTATAAGATGTACAAACAGATGTCCCTTGATTTGGCAAATGTCATAGAGCAGGAGTGATTCTTGCAATGTTGTAATTCTTTCTTGTTTTGCCTTTGATAGATGTATTCGAACACATTTCTTATGAATTGTACGTGACCAAGTCGTATTGTGATGGGAAGCATAAAGGAGACACCGAGATATAGAACTGATTTCTTTTAATCTTTTAGCTTAGCTTTTTGTCTTGTCCAAATGTCCCTTTAGAGGTGTCAAAACGAGCAGATGGCTAATTGCCTCAACCTGCACATTAAATTTTCACTAGATCTGGACCGCCTATTAGCCCAGCGCAAAATAAGTAAGCCACAATTATTATGTTTTATTAAATTATGAAAAAAGAAGAATTATTTCTGTCTTAGGAATCTATGAATTTATTTTTTAATTATTTAATTAAAATATTAAATAGGCACACAACTAATCCCGATCCCAAATTCAAAGCTCGGACTGGCCCGACGATTAAGGCATGATATCCCAGGACCGGCCCACTACATGCCCTGGTTTTTTTCCCGAGCCGGCCTAGCGGTTTAGAGCCTACCTGCCCGTCTTGACACCTCTATCCCCCTTCTACACATTTTGCTTTTGAATTTTTTAAAAAAAAAAGTAAAAGCAAGAAAGATTTTTCTGTCTATTGGTTGGTGAGTAATTCGATCCTTTAATGGTCTAAAAAATGTAGACACAATTTACTCGGTCTCATATTCTTTCTCAGAAAGCTTTTCATAATAGAAAGCAAGAAAATATAATTACGTTATCTCCATCGCTGATAATGTATACGTTGATCGTATTGAAAGAATATATAATTACGTTATCTCTATTTTATTTTTCCGTCCTTTTAATATTTTTTCTTAATTCGCTACCCAACCTTGACCCCACCGTTAAAGTAGTTTCTAAGTTCTAACACATTCGAAGTAAAAGACCTCGTCTAGAAAAATATAGAGACCATAACAAGAGTAGTTCAACTGCGCACATAACTAATTTATGACTTTTAAATATAGAGCTTTATTTATTATGCAGATCAACATCTTCATCAAACATGGTACAATTCATGACCTAACATAGGAATTACAAAATGTGGAGACTTAATCGCACAAAATGTCCCTACATTTAGAGGCGGACCGAGACCAATTTTTTTGTGGGGTCAAAAATGAGATTTCAAACATGTTTAGGTTAAAAAAAAAAAAAAAACTCAAAAAAATAAAAATAAATAAATAAATAAATTTGTGGGGTCATCTGACCCCACATGACCACATGTGGGTCCGCCCCTGCCTACATTTGATATTTAATGTGCAAAACGTCCATACGTTTCAAATTTTTGCATGTTCATCCATATTTCAGCGTTTCATTGCGAAAAACGTTATTTTCACCTATTTTTAACGTAAAATGACTAATATACCCTCATATATAAATAAAACAAAAATAAACAATAAATTGCAATCTTACTCCTAAATTTTTTAAAAAAATGCAAATGAGTCCAAAATTTATGAAAATGCAAAAAATAAGATAATACCAAAACTAAACTTAAACTTGGAAATACATAAATCCAATTCAAGAAATCCTAAGAAAGTTTACGACATTAACGGTTAAAATTATGTACATTTCTATACTCCAAATCAACAACATGATCACTTGTGGCTTCTTAGCCAATAAGTTCTTAACTTGTCTTGTAAGATACATCCTCAAGACTTATTTGTTAAGAGAACAATTCAAGTCGACTCAACCCACGTGGACAATCCAAATCATCTATAATACATTAAGCCCCTGTTTGAAACCCATTTTGGATTGAAAATTTTTTTTAGGATAGTGATTGATGTAAAAATGTGTGGTGGAAAAGTGATGAAAAGTTTTTGATTTGTGTGTAATATTATTTTATTAGGAGAATGTGTGGTTGAAATGAAAAATGAGAATGAGAATGAGAATGAGAAATGAATGGGTGTCAAACGGGGGCTTATTTACTCATTTTTAACCACACACTCTTCAATAAAATAATATTTTACATCACATCAATAACTTTTCCTTCTTTTTCAACCACACATTCTCCATCAATCTACTATTCCAGAATACATTCTTCCAAAACAATGTGGATCAAATACATCATTAGTGTGCAAAACGTCCATACGTTTCAAATTTTTGCATGTTCACCCATATTTCAAAGTTTTATTGCGAAAAACGTTATTTTCACATATTTTTAACGTAAAATGATTAATATACCCTCATATATAAATAAAACAAAAAACAAAAATAAAGAATAAATTGCAATTTTACTCCTAAATTTTTAAAAAAAAATGCAAATGAGTACAAAATTTATGAAAATACTAAAAATAAGATAATACCAAAACTAAACTTAAACTTGGAAATACATAAATCCAATTCAAGAAATCCTAAGAAAGTTTACGACATTAATGGTTAAAATTATGTACATTTCTATACTCTAAATCAACGATATGATCACTTCTGGCTTCTTAGCCAAAATAAGTTCTGTGCTTCTCTTGTAAGATACACCCTCAAGACTTATTTACTAAGAGAACAATTCAAGTCGACTCAACCCACGTGGACGATCCAAATCATCTATAATATATTAAATATCACATCAAATGAAAATCATTTTTTAGACGATTTTAACCATACTATAATTCAATTATTTCAATAATACCATACTTTTTGTTTTTAATATGTAATAAATACAAAATTCTTGTTCGTGTTAATAATTATCAATTAATTAACATTTAACATTAATCTAGATTCAATAAATCTTGACTTCATAAATTTTGATTTACGTGAATTTAAAGTTATTATATATGAATTTATTTTTATTCATATATCTGGGAATTTTAATAGATGTTTAAATTTATGTATTAACATTTACTTCTTATGTACCAAATATAGTATAAAAAGGTTGCTCATTTATAATATTTAATCATCGTAAAGAAATTTGAATCATAGAAATTTTTAAATTTATATCCTAAATTTTTATATGTTTAGTTCGTTTGAGACTCATCAAATCTTTCAAATAAATTGATATCAAATATTAATTTACCGACGCTTATAAAATATTTTAAAATAACGTGTAATGCACGTTCGACTCCAGCTAGTTTCCTACAAAATTCACCTTGTTGTTATTTTGTTGCTTCTAATTTGCATTCTGCACGTTCAACTCCGACTAGTTTCCTGCAAAATTCACCTAGTTGTTATTTTGTTGCTCGTGATCTTGTCCTTTTTCTTCCTCGGGTTCTTTTATTTTCGTGTTGAAATACCTCACATCGGGGTGGTTGTGAGGCAAGTATACAAGTATGAATACTTCTAATGTCTTGCTTATATATGTAAATATCAATCAAAGTTCCCTTTAAAATTTGTGTCTCGTCCCATTCTGAAACATGAAAATGGTTGCTTCCATCTCCATTTTTATGTTCATTTTCTTGATATATAGCAACTTGAACATTACTATTTCCAGTCCAGTTTGTCCTCTGCCAGAATGTCCAGAGCATGCAATTCCAATATACAAAGAAGATATAGACATGATGCAGTTTGCTCTGAATTTGGAGCACTTGGAAGCGGACTTTTTTCTGCATTCTGCCCTTGGATATGGCCTTGATGAGGTTGCACCATATTTAGTAATGGGGGGCCCTCCACCAATTGGAGCTCAAAAGGCAAATCTTGATTTTCTTACCGAGAATGTAATCACTGAATTTGGTTTTCAAGAAGTTGGCCACCTCAGGTCCATTTTTCTAATTTGATATTTTTTTTTTATATATATATTTGGTTAAAACTAGGGCTGGACGTTTTATCCGCCAAATTGGCGTTTCGCGGTTGGCGGTTCGGTTTTTACCCTCAAAAACTAGGACTGACTCGATTCAGTTTGGATCAATTTTTAACTAATGTCGGATCTATTTCGAGTTGGTATTTCATCCAGCCCAAAAAGTCGGTTTGGTGATCGGATTGGGTACCCAATCCATTCCAATTGGTGCCCACCCTGGTTAAAACGACGTAATTGATATTGAGTTGGATCCGACTTGAACTCCTAAGAGTAAACTAATAATAATAAGGCCTTAGGAAGAAGATGTGGAACCAGATCAGGTCAAGTCCTTTATGCTCTATACTTCTAATCTCATGCATTCATGGTGCTTGAAACAATATATTTCTGAAGTTGATTTCTTTTCTTTTTTATGATAAAAGAAATTGCTTCATTTTTATTTTGCAGGGCCATTAAATCAACTGTGGGTGGATTCCCAAGGCCTCTAATGGATCTTAGTCCCAAAAACTTTGCAAAATTGTTCAATGAAGCATTTGGATATGAACTTATGCCCCCTTTTAACCCTTATCGTGACAGCCTCAGCTTCATGATGGCTTCTTATGTAATACCATATGTAGGACTACTTGGATATGTGGGCACAAATCCCAACATCAACGGTTGTGTTACAAAGCGAGTAAGATACATCACAAATTTTGCCCCCGATTGGACCCATTTCTTAAAACTCATTTTCAACGACATTCATGAGAATCACAATTATTTATTTATCTTTAAAATTACATGTGTAATTAAATAATTGACTCTAATTCTTAATTTATATCTCAGCTTTTGGCAGGACTATTGGGAGTAGAATCTGGACAGGATGCATACATTAGAGGGTATCTTTATGAGCGCTCCAAAGAAGTTATGCACCCATACGATCACACCGTAGCTGAGTTCACAATCCGAGTTTCTAAGTTGAGAAACCGGTTGGCAATGTGTGGAATCAAAGACGAAGGCATCATTGTACCACCACAACTCGGGGCAGAGAATCGGACAGTTAGCAACTTATTATCTGCCGATTATAACTCCCTGTCCTACGGGAGGACTCCGGCAGAAATTCTCAGAGTTGTGTACAGTACCGGTGATGAGCACATTCCCGGTGGATTCTTCCCGAAGGGAGCCAGTGGAAAAATAGCCCGGGAACTTCTCAAAGAGCCATAGTAAAGACACTTAAGTATATGTTTGGTGTATAATATTAATATTGAACATCTACTACTACTATTCCCCCACCCCACCCCACCCCCACCCCCCAATCAAATAAGTGTGACTAAAGAAGCCTTGCTACTTTATGCACTCCGTAATTTGTTCGATTAATTTTTCCAGCATCTCAAACAGAAATATGTGAAACAATTAAATATCTCAAAAGCACGTAAACACTGATTACACCAAAGCTTCACAAAAGGTCAAATGGTATCAAATTTTAATTGCGGACGTTAAATTTCGATCCTAGCACATATATGAAGCTTCACGCATAATCCTAAAATAAACCGAAAAAGGGCTCTGAATGGCTTGAGATCAGAAGTTCACCAACCAGATCACTGCTGTCGAACTTCAACTTTCTTTTTCTGCCAGAGCCTATCAAGAGCACCGTCAGCATCACCCTGCAAAACATATGTTCCCAATTCCAAATTGGTAAGATGCTTAATCACAGGCATAACGATATGGAGGAGATGATGTAATATTTGGCATCAAAAGAAAATATAACTAAAATCCACAAACCATTTGATTTCTTGTGTTCTCAAATCTTGTACCCTTCCTCATTTACACAAGACTTTTTTTTTCTCTTTTTTTTTTGGTTTGGGTGGGGGGTGGGGTGGGGGGAGAGGGGAGGGGAGGGGAGGGGAGGGGGGAAGGGGAAGCAACCACTTTTGGTCATCTCCTAGCACGGTGCAATGGAAAAGAAGAAAAACAACTATAGATGTCAATGCCTAACAGCTGTTTTTAACTTTCTGGTACATCCGTAATTTTCTAATAAGAGGGGAAAAAAAATTAAAAGTGTCCCATGCTTACCACAAGCATAGACATTCAGGCCATCCTTAAGCCTAAAACAAGAAAACGAATTTTGCTAAGCTCGCTTTCTCAGGCATGACATGCCCAGACCATTTTATACCTCTAAAAACTTCATTTAGTACCAGATTGAAAGATTTAATCTAGAGTCGATAAATTAAATCAGTTTGTTTAATTTTACCATATTTAATATTAATATAATTACAGATATCAATATGAGTTAATTTAAATATTATGTCTCTACATTATATTACTAACAAATAAATAAATAATTGACTTAAAAAGAAAAAGAACTAGTGGTTCTAGCATTTTGCACTACATAGCAGCAGCAAATTTCCTTTCCTTTGAGTTGGTTGGGATACCAAACAGCAACAACAATAATTGCAGCTCTTTCTTTTATATAACAAACAAATATCCAAGATATTCACACAATTACAGGTGAATATCATAGATCATAAGATTTTCTTGCTTTGTAATGAAAATATATATGATAAATCAAAGAAATATAACAAAGAAAAAACATGCTGCAGCCTGTGGCCCACAAAATCTGTTAAATTTTAACATGGCCCATTGATGGTTAACGTCTGAAATATACACTAGATTTCAATTGATTGAATCAAGAGAAATTGATGAAGTAAAATAGATTTTAAAAAAAAATACATGAGCTTGTTTTACAAATTTCTGAGAAACGTGAGCTTACATGGTAAAATAAGAAATCCTTCCAATATATGATATTCACCAATCACCGGTTGTATATATATTCAGAAAATTTATTCTTTTCATAAATAGAGTTGTTGTTGTCTTGTAATGTAGATTGTTTATTACTGACATGATGGAACTCCAGACAACTGAAAGCAAAGGGAATTGTGACTGTTGAATTAGGTTCCAAACAAGGGTTAGTTAATGTAAAGTCAAAACACAAAAAATGAAACTTCTGGGAGTGGGATGCAGACTCAGGTCGAATAGAACCACACTACAAATCTGGTGTTGTTTCTTACGTTCTGTACTTCTAGGATTTTCTAGGTTCATTTAGTTGATAAATTGCTTGTGCATATGTATTAATACATTCAAGTGGTGGTTTTTGGAAAGAGAGAACGTTCTAAGTTAACTGGGTCCGGAAGTGGAAACAATTTTTACTAGAAGCAGAATTTAAACAAAAAAAAATTAAGGAAAGTAAGTGTTTTAATCTATTGATCCCTCCAAACTGAATCCCAATAAGTTGGGGTAAAAACACCGGGAATAAACAAAATAATACCAACATCCATTCTATCAATAAAACCATATTTTCAACAAATTATGATAATAACAATAAAAAGAGTAACTCAAACAAGTAACTACCACTTTTTATCGAAATATAAAACAGCAGGAATTTGCAGCATGTCAATTCCAAATTGGCAAAACTGGGGAAAATATTACCTGGGCGCGAACAAATCCACAGAGAGCAAAGGTGGAGAACTGGCCAGTGTATCGGCCAGTTTCATCCAAATGTCCAACATTGATCTGGACAGAAGCATGGTCCTTAGAAGTGATCAGCCTGTTTGTGGCGGAGCTGCACAACAACCATAATTAATGAGCCGGGAACCCATGTGAGCACGGAACATTTAATTGTATAAAAGTACTAACAGTAGCTGTATAAAAAATATGCCTACCACTTCCTGGGGATGTAGAGATCCATGTTTTGTCCTTCATCATTCTGCATCTTCGCTAATTATCCCAGTACTCGAGGAATTCACAAAGCTGAGAGCACCTGAATCCACAGAAAACCCAATAAAATACCCAAACAGAAAGCAACGAGCTAATTACATGTGCCCATTAGCAATCTATAGACGAACGGCAAGGAATTCAGCATTTTTTATTTAACAATTTTTTACCTAGATACATTTTAAACAATAAACCAGTCTAAGATTATTATAAATTATCCAAGAGTTGCGAATCAAATACCCAAACTAAAAATAAATGTAAATCTGTTAGGTTTATCGTTAAATTTTATTGTCGAATCCTGTTCTGCAGACGCGTGAATTGATTAATATCCTGATGCACATAATATATTACCAAAACATTCTTCAAAAGTCCATCATAACGAAACAAAATTTACTTCACCGTACAGGAGAATTTATTGCATTCAACCCCAAAATAAAGGTAAAAACTTTGCATCGGTAACTAACAAAATAAACTTAATAACACTTGAAACAAAATGCTTGAACAAATGTTAATCAGAAAAGAAACTCTCAAAACAGAACTTGTCAATCGAATAACGTAAATAAATATTGTTAGTTTCAAATTGCTGTATTAAATCTAAAGTGAGAAATTACAGTTATATACTAATACTGAATAAAGATACTTGTAGCTGTGTATTTATATTTCGATCTACCTGCGGGTTATCAAGCTAAAGAAGAACCGAGAGAGTACCAGTCCCAGAATACGCAGGTGAGGATGAGAGAGAGAGAGAGAGAGAGCCGGTGCGGGGAGAAATCAACTTTTCATGAATTTATAGGTAAAGTTGCAGAAAAAACCCTAGGGAAAATTACATGTTGACCCCCAACCTTTGGCCTTTTGCAGAATAGTTCCTAACTCTCATTTATGTTTAATCCTAACCTTTAACAAGTGTAATAAGTTCAATTTGGACACAAGCCCTCAATTCAAACATTATAAATCAACACGTGTCAACATGTTCAAGAAAAAATGACTCAACGCCTATTTTACGTTAAATTAAAAATAAAATAAACAAAATAGAAAAACTAAAATTACATTCTCCCAACATCACATTCTTGCAATAGACCTAATCTGCTCGTCAAGCCCATCAAATGATGACAAAATTCCTCAGCCCGAATTGTCCTGTCCCAAAGAGGATGGGGATGGAGAACATGGTTCTTACCCTAAACCCGTTCGATTCTTATTTTATTTTATTTTTGTCTTACAACGTGAAAGGACCACTCTGACTCGGCTCACATCGTTGTCCCCAAGCCCACCTTATGGGATCACCAAGGAATTAGCGTTACAACTTTTGGTTGAGAATTGTAATATCTGATATTGTGTTTGTAGGTGATAAACCAAATTGCATGATTGCTATTGACCTCATTTTTTGTAGGGGTGACGTTCAGAACTCGTTTCCTTCTCATGTCCACGTAGAATCTTCTCGCACACTGGGACAACTCGTTGAAACACATGACCTTCTCAGTGGTGAGAGAGGCGATCGTGAGCACTTTGACAGTCAAGTTAGTCTAAATAAGAGTGAACGTGATAAAGACGCGAGTCACTAAGTAAAAAGGGATTTGAATTCGAGAGTGTGTATAGGGAGAATAATGTGACAACAAAGTTACAATTGATTATATAAAATTGTATTACCTTCAAAAGACATTAAGAGAGTGTTTGGTGCATATTAATAATATATGGTTGAAAATGAAGGAAAAGTTATCGATGTGATGGAAAATATTATTTTATTGAAGAATGTGTGGTTAAAAATGAGTAGAAGAATGAGAATAAAAAAAATAATGTGGGCCAAACAGGAGCTAAGTGTGAGTTTTTATAGTAAAAGAAGTGGGATACTTGTCGTTGGATAGAAAAACAAGTGGCCATTGCATCAATCCGTCAATTATAGGTTGATTGTCATTTAATGTTTTTTGAAAAGTGGCCACCCTAGAGTTTATATCTGACCTCTGAAATATAGACTAACGATTTGGCCTCGGGCACTTGCTGCAGAGACGTCACATCTTTCAATTGTAGATAAATCTTATAGAAGAGATCTTTTGGAAGAAGTGAAGTATGAGATGCCTTTATCAATCAAGAAGGCTAATTGCCTCAAGTTCTATCCCTACACCATGCGTTGCACCTTGCCTGGTCGTGGAGGATCGACATCTTCATGACACCTCGACGAAGGTAATGCATCACCTCGACTACTTTATATGTGGTCTCACCTAGACTGGATAGAATGGTAATGTCAATCCTGTTTCAAAATAGTTCCTAACTCTCAATTTTGTTTAATTCTAACCTTTTAATAAGTGCAATAAGTTCTTTTTGGACACAAGCTCTCAATTCAAACGTTGAATCAACACGTGTTAATGTGTTCAAGTAAAAATAACTTCACACCTATTTTAAGTTATAGCAAAAATAAAATAAACAAAATAGAAAAACTTAAATTTCATTCTTCCAATATCACATTTTTGCAATAGACCTATTCCCCTTGTCAAGCCCACCGAAAGATGACNAAACGTTGAATCAACACGTGTTAATGTGTTCAAGTAAAAATAACTTCACACCTATTTTAAGTTATAGCAAAAATAAAATAAACAAAATAGAAAAACTTAAATTTCATTCTTCCAATATCACATTTTTGCAATAGACCTATTCCCCTTGTCAAGCCCACCGAAAGATGACAAAATTCCTCAAACTGCATTGTCCCGTACTAAAAAAGGGCAAGGATGGATAACATGGTTCCTACCCCAAACTTGTCCGATTCTTATTTTATTTTAATTCTATCTCACAACCCAAAACTACCACTCTAACATGATCGGCATCGTTGCCCCCAAACCCACCTTACAGGATCACTTGTAATATTGTGTTGTGGCCCTTGTGGGTGATAAACCAGATTTACATGATTGTAGTAGGTGGCAAATAGATTTGGCTAGTGATGCTCGACTATGAACCAAATTTGCGGTGGTGGGGTCGAAACCAAATTAAAGGGTAGTGAGGACATGGTTTGTTGCAAGGGTGGAGATGGAACGTTTGGTGAAGTTAAGTTTGTACATTCTTCTTTTGGTTTCTTTTTCATTTTTCATTTGGCTTATTCTATTTTATTTTTTGGTATATTAATACATAAATGAAGTGGTGGTAACATCGTCAAGACATTTTTTATCATACATATATAGATCACGTCTAAATTTACATTATATCTGACGTTTACGGTTCGAAAAGGACCAATTTCAAATTGCTAAGGTTTGAGATTTAGAGCCCGTTTGAATCACATTTTATTGTAAAAATGCATTTTAGAATAGTAAATTGATGAAAATGTATGGTTAAAAAATACGGAAATTTTTTGAATTTACGTGTAATATTATTTTATTGAAAAATCTGTGATTGAAAAAAAGAGGGGGGAAAATGTATTTTGAAAATTATGGGGATCAAACAAGAGTTTAAACATCCAAATTTAAATATTGAGAATGATGTTGTGATGAATGCTAAAGGTCGAGGATTCGTGTGCAATTTTCACAAAATTCTGAGTGTAGTGAACCGACTAACTAGTCCGACTACCCGTGGACCGGCCTTTAGATGATGGGAAAAATTCATAGGTCAGGGATTATCTTTCACGAAATCAAAAATCAGGACCCAAGGTTTAAATTTACAAAATTCGGATTTTTTATGAATTAATCAAGAGGATGTTAGGTAGAGATTAAAATCGGATTAAAATTGAAAAACTAGTCGTTATTGTTGACTTTTATTAGACGGGAGGGACCCAATAACGACTATATTTTCAATTTAATCAAGAGGATGTTAGGTAGAGATTAAAATCGGATTAAAATTGAAAAACTAGTCGTTATTGTTGACTTTTATTAGACGGGTGGGACCCAATAACGACTATATTTTCAATTTTAATTTGATTTTAAACTGTACCAAACAGACCCTAATTATATTTTACAATTAAACTATTAAATTAAATATTTAACTGTAATATAATATAATTGACCCACCCCACCCACCCACCTCACCTCACCTCACCTCACCTCACCGCCACCTCGGCGACTACTCCGGTGATTGACGACTACTTCGACGACCAACGACTATTCCGGCGACTGTTCTCCGACCGTGCTTAATTTCGACGACTATTTTTCGGTGACCGTTGGCCGCGGCTTAATTTCGGTAACTGCTCCGATTCCAAGGTCACGGATATTTTATTAAGTAGTTAAAAATTTAATTTCGATCACAACTGATCAAATTAATTGGTCACAGATTATTTTGAAGTCACAAATGAA
>CAIGRQ010265048.1:0-16227 GCA_903798375.1 Fraxinus sp. D2006-0159 | reverse complement strand
GCATTGCATGTTGCTTAAACCTAATATATATATATATATAAGCAAAAAAACAAAAAAAAAGAGATGGAAAATCATATTCTCACCAAAATCCAAAGAAAACAAATTCCTTAAAAAGCAAGAAAAGTGGCGCGTGAAGTTGTCAGGTGGAAAAGGAATTCTAGGCAAAATATTGTCCATCAAACAACTTCAAAGTTGGAAAATGGAATCATTTTTCCCACTTCCAAGGAGAAGGTCCCCTATCAAACACACCCTAAATGAAATGTTAGGTATTTTTGCACTTAGATTTGAAGGTTATGGACCATTGCACTTCAGCGCAACATGTTAGGGATCATTTACGCCAATTTTCCTTAGATAAATGAATAGTGAATTGATGGCACTGTATGAATGAGTAAAGTTATTCATGGTCATCGAATTGTCACTCATTTTATTTGATAGCTTTTTATTTGAGAGAACAAAATTATATGAAATTAATAATACATATTTGATTGTCATTCTCGAGCGTCTTTAAAAACAAATAGCAAATGGGAAGATATACATAAACTTACTAATTTAAAAAATCATGAAAAGGAAGTTGACCGCTCCATTTTGTGTCACGGGCTTTAGTTAGTCCGCCACATTATTTTTTTCATTCTCATTTTTCTATTCATTTTCAATCAACATTATTTAATAAAATAATATTTTCCATCATATAAATAACTTTTCTTTTTATTTCGACCATATATTCTTCATCACATCAAAAAAAAAAAAAATAATGCATTTTTTGCTACAAATGTGCCCCAAACAGACCACTTGTTCTCCATTGGAAAAAATAAAGTTGAATTTATTTTTCATGATAATCAAATAAATCGACTACTTTCTTTGATTTTGAATCGGTTTACAATAAATAAATAATTAAAATTCAATTTTCAATAAATTTTATTTATCACATATTCTTGTCTCATTTTTGAACTAAAAAATTTCTATTTAAAAAAATATGAAGTATTATTGAAATAAATAAATAGTAATTATGAACATAAAGTTGAAATTAATATTTGGGGTGTGTTCGGTAGATAATAAAATCGGATTAAAATTGAAAAATTAGTCGTTATTGTTGACTTTTATTAGACGAGTGAGACCCAATAACGACTATATTTTCAATTTTAATTGAATTTTAAGTACGATCGAACACGCCCTTGATTAGTTGGAATAAAAGTCTATTCATTTTCAATTAAACATTCTTCAATAAAATAATATTTTTCATCACATCAATATCTTTTCATTTTTTTTTTAACCACACATTCTCCATACTATTTCAGAATAACATTTCAAAATAATGCCACTCAAACACACCATAAATTACCTTTTTGTCCAAAGAGTTCCTTTTCTGTTACTACAAAAAATGCGGTAGCATATTTCACTTCTCGCTTTGGTTCATTTCACTCGATCTGGTATTTCTCAGGTACGTTAAAACTACATATAATAATTAGATCCAGGATTTTCCAAATATCAAATTGTTCAAAATTCGCGGTAATCTCCATTGTTTTCCTCTATGATGTTAGGGTTTTATATATTCCCAACGCTGTTCTTTGATATAATTGTGATCTGTTAGCAAAAACACACTTATATATACCAGTAATATATGTATTTTTTGTCGTATCAGAAATGCACATTGCTTTAGATTTTGATCTTCTTTTTGTATTCACTCATTAATATATACCTGAATTAATTTGCTTTTCCTGATATTTCAGGTGTTATTGTGATCCATTTTTCTATTCTTATTACTCGAATTAAGCTGCTGTTATAGGATTTTGGAAGGATCGAGATGGTACATTTTTCTGGCGCTTGAATTCGCTATCTTTAATTTTGATATTGATTTGTTTTTTGGGTTCTGTTGATTATCGTTGCTATTTGTGATGCAGGTTGTACTTGCTGCTTCAATTATTAGCAAATCTGGCAAAGGCAAACTCCTTACTCAATCCAATTGATCTTAAGTTTGATTTTCTGAAATTACTATGGATTTGTGTGGATTTTCTACTTCTTTTTAACTTTCGCTTGCTGTTGGATTTAATTTGACTAAATTGACTTTTCTCAATATTTGTTACATCTGCATGAAACAAATTATTAAAATTAAGTTGAGAATTTGTCTCTGGAATTGACACTGCAATACCATGTGAAATGAGTGAGTTATAAAAGCCAAAGATTGTGCTATGATTGAATATAGACATATTCTGGATTTCCAAACATCTTATTTACCAAGAATATGAACTCTGGTTTTAAATTATGCTGCAATATTGCAACTTTTCTTTTGATGTGAAACTTACATTACAGAATCCGGAAGACAAAATGAAATTTAGCTACCTTTCTGTCAACCTACACCTTTATTGAGTACTTTCTTATAACTTCGGAAGAAAGTGAAGCAGCAGCTGTTATGTCAGGAAATCTGCAGGTGTAAACCTGAAAGGAACCGTTTAGATCAAAGCAGGAATAAACATAACATTGATTTCATATATAAGGGTTAGTTTCTGGAACAAGGGGGTGAAGATTTGCGAATGATCATGCACAGTTGAAGATCAGGGGAAAAACTCTTAAACATTCAAAAGCACACCACATTAATTGCCCTAATAACACCATTTTAACAGGCTGGAACCTTCATACAAAGAAATAATGAAGTTTGGGAATATCAAAGCGGCAAAAGGTTGTTCCTCCAAACCAAATAAGAGAAGATAAGTGTACAGTAGGTTGTGTTCTTGTTTCCCTATAAGATCCCTCCTCCCCTTTCCCCCCAATTAAGGGCCAAGTCATGGCTTGAAATATTTGAAGACCAAATTGGAGTCTTTGGAGAGTTTGCAATAGGATCTAACGTTCCTTTGGACATCAGTTTTGACATTACAGTTTTTCAGATTTGACTGACAATTCATCTTCATTTTAAATTCAGTGACAAACTAATGTGAAGTTGCATAGTTTCAGACTTTCAGTATTAAAATGAAGAAATTGATGCCACAGGATTCTGTGTAAATGACAATTTCGTTACTCTTCTAAGGACTGAGGTAGACCTATGTAAAATGATGATCACTAAATCCTCGATTTTTGGTTCCGACCTTTCCTTGGAGGCACTTCTCTTTTATGCTTGCAATTAATTTTTTTCAATTTTTCTGGTGTCATCATGGTGTTATAGTGACTGGGTGGAATTTGCTGGTCTAAGTTTGTCTCTAACTACAAGTTATTTCTATTGTCTTGCTTTCCAGCTTTGCTTCAACATTTCTTCACTTTAATGTTTTGCTCTTAAGATTTTGCTTTATATGGAACCTTCTCATTTGGTTCATTTGTGTTTGTGCTAGCTTGTTGAATTAATCTTCCCTTTCCGTTAGGTTATTGTTGAAATTCATTATAAGAAAATAATCTAATCATTCTTATTACCATGTGTATGTCATTTCACGTGATCAGATTTTGTCCTGGACTCTTTTGACTCTTTTATCGTATGCTTTCACAGCGCTCGTTTCTAGGCAATTCGTTGATATGTCTCGTATACGTATTGAGGGGTATCTTGCAGCTTTCCCCAAATTGGTTGGAACAGGAAAACAGCACACTTATATCGAGACTGAGAACGTGCGTTACGTGTATCAGCCGATTGAGTCATTGTACTTGCTTCTTGTGACGAATAAACAGAGCAACATTCTTGATGATTTGGAGACATTGAGGCTGCTTTCGAAACTGGTATCCTTTTTTGTGTTTGGCAACTAATTATTTTAATGTTGAACTTATGGAACTCTTGACACTTGCATCTGTTTACCCCCTAGAATGGTGATGCACTGATGTCTACTTCTTCATCTAGTCTTGTTTCTCTCTCCTCTCCTTCCACTTCCTGGTTTTATGTTGAAGGTGAAGCTAGGAGAATTGTGTTCATTATGCATATGCTTGGCATTGATATCATTGATTACTTTTGTGAAGTCACTGTTGCTGCCTGCTTGAGACTCCTTTTGTAGAAAAGTCTCCCATGTATTATGCATTACAAGATTTCATTAATTGCAAAATCATATATTTGAATAATACTGTGGCTTCCCTTACCATTGGTAGGTGCCTGAATACTCTTATCCCCTAGACGAAGAGGGCATTGGCAAAACGGCTTTTGAGATTCTTTTTGCATTTGATGAAGTCATTTCTGTTGGGCACAAAGAAAATGTCACACTTGCACAAGTCAAGCAGTACTGTGAGATGGAAAGTCACGAGGAGAAATTGCACAAGTTGGTCTTACAAAGCAAGATCAATGACACCAAGGATGTCATGAAGCGCAAAGCCAGCGAAATAGATAAAAGCAAGGTAATTACGCAGGTCCCTTGTTATTGCATGTTTTATCCTCTTCCGGCCAATTTTATTGGTTTTCAAAATGATATAGAGTGATTTTTTGTGTAAATCTTCGTAGATTGAGAAGAATAGAGGGGAGAAAGGAGGATATATGTCTCTACAGTCGATGGGTTCTGGAAGAATTGACACTGGCTTCGGTAGTGACACAAGCTTGTCTAATAATGTTGGTGGTTCTGGCTTTGGATTAACCACTGACGTGGAATCCTTCTCCTCCAAATCAAAAGGTCTGTGTTTGTTTTATCTAGCGAAACTGTAAAGGCACTTAATTTTTTTGATCTGAGTTATGCAGCAGTTGTACAGCTGCATATATTCCTTTTAACAAAGAATGTCCTTGCTTTTATATCAGAACTGTCCTCTGAATCTTTCTGTCAACTCTGACAGAAGTATAATAGCCTTGCTTCAATATCGGATTATCGACTGTTTCAGTTTCTGTTATCTATCATAGTGGGGTGTACTGAAATCTATTATTTTGATTTCTCATGTCTTTTCCCTGGGATAAATGTTTTCGTATCGGCATTCTTTTAACATCCAAGAATAAAATAATGGAAAGTGAACTTATTATTGTTTGGTGATATCTAGCTCTTCAATGTTTTATGTGGGTTGTATTGGTTAATTTTTTATAGCATTTTAATCCTGGTGTATTAGCTAATATATTGATTAACAAGAGGTAGATATTTATTGAAAATTTATATTATGATCAGGCCGTCCTCCATTATCTGCTACAGCTCCATCAAAAGGTCTTGGTATGAAGCTAGGGAAAACACAAAGGACCAACCAATTTTTGGAATNTTTATGTGGGTTGTATTGGTTAATTTTTTATAGCATTTTAATCCTGGTGTATTAGCTAATATATTGATTAACAAGAGGTAGATATTTATTGAAAATTTATATTATGATCAAGCCGTCCTCCATTATCTGCTACAGCTCCATCAAAAGGTCTTGGTATGAAGCTAGGGAAAACACAAAGGACCAACCAATTTTTGGAATCTTTGAAAGCTGAAGGTGAAGTGATTGTTGAAGATGTGAGACTAAGTGTTGGTCAGTCCAAGCCAGCTGCTCCAACACCAACTGATCCTGTCACATTGACAGTTGAAGAAAAGCTTAATGTAACTTTGAAACGTGATGGTGGTATTGGAAACTTTGATGTTCAGGGCACCTTGTCTCTCCAAATACTTAATCAGGATGATGGTCTCATCCAAGTTCAGGTTCTTATTCTTTTCATTCCTCCATTACTGCTTCTTATGTACTTAGCAGTGTGTAATTACTAATTATGCTTAATGCTTAGTTTCTTTATTCTTGCTCGGGTTATTTATCTAATAGGTCATTCTTATATTGGCTTATATTCAGATCGAAAGTGGTGGTAATCCAGGAATTTTATATAAGACCCACCCCAAAATCAACAAAGAATTGTTTTCAAATGAAAATATTTTGGGTCTCAAGGATACAAATAGGCCATTTCCCAGTGGTGATGGTGTTGGTCTCTTGAAGTGGAGAATGCAAAGTGCAGACGAGTCACTTGTGCCATTATCAAGTGAGCTTGGTTTTTGTTGCTTCTCACCTGCCACCTTTGAAACAGAAAACACAAAAAATAGGGTATTAGTTTTTTGTAGCTTTGTCATTGATCTGTTTCATTTTTTATTTTTTTGGGCAGTTAACTGCTGGCCTTCTGTTTCTGGGAATGAAACCTATGTGAGCATGGAGTATGAAGCTTCGTCAATGTTTGACTTGCAGAATGTTGTGATATCTGTACCTCTTCCGCCTCTCAGAGAGGCACCAAGTGTACAACAGATAGATGGGGACTGGAGGTAAGGGTTTATTTTAACATTTGATTTTACTTTCTGGAAAAATTGCCATCATTGTCATGTTGTCTGGATTTATATTTTTTCGTTGATTTATTGAAACATTTATGGGTCTATATTTTGAGAGTAGTTGGGATGGCCTATAATGATAGTGTTCAGATCTTCATGATGTCTCCTATAATAAGTTGCTATTATAGATGTTATTATATTATTTTACTTGTAAACAGGTTTTAAACAATCCAGTAATGTTCCGTTGTAGGTATGATTCCCGAAATTCAATTTTGGAGTGGTCTATAGAACTCATTGATAACTCAAATCACAGGTATGCTTACGATGATGTTATTCTATTTTACCAGTCATACCTCAATTAATTGTTTCTGATTTGATATTGGAAAAAATTGCAGTGGATCTATGGAATTTGTTGTTCCTCCCGCAGACACATCAACCTTTTTCCCAATTTCTGTGCGTTTTACTGCTACAAGCACTTTCAGTGAACTAAAGGTTATATCCTGACCCCTTTTATCACGTCATCTTGCCATAATCATGCCCTAATTTATTATATTTATTTACTCGACCTCTTCCATGCCTCTAGGATAATGCATTCACATTTGTAATGCATACAATGAGATTTCATTATACATACAAACACAGACTGACTAGCAAAATAAATCTGGAATTGCCAAATTTCCTCATCTGCCCGTAGAATTAGGGATTGGTACCCAGAAATATAGGCTGAAAACAGGTGGTTGCAGCCAGTCGCACCTTATTTCAACCCATACTACATCTGCCATGGTTTGATCTATATCCTGTGATTAAACCACACCTTGCACTGTTCAACCTACCATCGTATTAGGACAGGCATAATTATTCAGTACATATATTATCTTGAATACTTCGCATTATTGATATTAGTGAACCGCTAATGCTTGATGGATGTTTGAAATCCTTAAATGGACATTGGCGTTGAGGAGATCATTTTTCTATTACGAAGTTGTTACCATGCTTCGATTGTCATAATTTACTGCTTTGATAAATATTAACAAATTGATTTGTCCACAGGTGGTTAATATTTTACCATCGAGGGGTGGAAATCCGCCAAAGTTTTCTCAAAGAACATTGCTATCTACAGAGAATTTCCTAGTGGTTTGATCAGCACGACAGTGCTTTACAATAATGATCGACTTCTTTTAGTGTTAGCTATATGCAAAGTACGAGGTCGGCCCTTTTCAATTTACTCGTGCTTTCTTAATTTTTTTAAAGGATTGCGGTTTAAATGTGTTATAGTTTGAACCCTGACATTTTCTTGCAATGGTATTCTACACTTGAACTCGATAGAAGAATAACTTTACATACATATCAGTTGATAATTTGTTGTGTTTCTCAGATTCTTTTGAATTCTAGCTTTGAGCCCTAACTTTTTTCATAATCACAGGTCCTGGATGTTTCTTTGATAGATAGTAATTACAAAGGGGAAAATTAGGGTTGGCTCCCCGATCTTTAGGTAGCGTTGTTTTGGCCATTTTAAGTCCCCAGTTTTCAAAATTGATGTTTTTAAGTCCTCAACATATTTAAATATGTGAATTTGGATCCCTACGTGACTTGTGCAATCTCAAACGACTATCATGTGACTTAAAGTTAGAAGTTAAGTAGTTTGTTTTGCTCTCTGACTTTAAGTCATGTGCTATTTGTCTACTATTGACGATTTTTGTCATGTGAGAATCCAAATTTACATATTTAAATACTTATCAAAAAAAATTTACATATTTAAATAGGTTGACGATCCAAAACTTCACTTTTGAATGTTGGGACCCAAAACAACAGCAATTGAAATGCTAGGGATACCCATCCTATTTTTATCATTACAAAGAGTACATATATCTTCTTTAGCGTAGTATTTAGTTGTATTAAAATTGAATTTACGAATTCCACATAATAATGGGTCTTTAATATTTTTGCAATTAGAAGTATATAAATAAATAACATAGAGATTTTGTGGTATAATCCTGTAAACATTGTGGTATAATCCTATATTAATGCTCGAGCAGTTTCAGGATTCTAACACTTGTTTATTTGGTATTGGTATGTAATATTAGACAGAAAATAAGATTTTAACTTCTTTTTTTCTTTAATCATATCCGATTCTATCTATTTCAAGATGTTTATTCATCTTTGTATGATAATGGGGGTAACAGGAATGTTTACATTGTAGTCTCAAGGCGATACAAAACTATGTTGATGAGAAGGCCAAGAAACAGCTTCCCTTTGACAAGGCAGAGGAGCAGGTTGAGCAATGAAGGTAGGACACTGCTGTCCTGGCATTAAAACTGTGAAATTTGATGCATCTGATGTTTCTACCTGCCACAAGAAACAACTTCATTACAATCAAGAAAATGCAGATGAAGAAACTATTCTGATTTGTTTGTTCATATGACTTTTCTTTAACAATTAAAATGTACAATAAACTAAGCTTTGAATTTATTTAGAGCATTCTTTTTCACTACTTCGTTCAGTTCATGTTGTTCTCCCATCTCTTAGGAACCTATGCCTCAATTAGAGTTGCACCAACTATTATGATCGACGTCCAATCGATGTACTGGAAGAGATCTCTCCAAGAGAGGTCGTCCCATCTGGAACGAGGGGCATCCTTGGAAGAATGTCTGTTTTAAACCTAATGTTACTGCCGCATTGGGTAAAACTCAACCCTTAAAACGATTATAAAGAGAGGCTGCCCAAGTGGTATAATTGGTGTTCTAAAAAGCGTAAAGCGTAGTGAAACGGGAAGGTTGACCTATGTGAGAAAAAGCATTAAATAAAAAGGTTCTTTATTTTAATATTATTTTAAAATTTTAAATCTATCTAAAAATTATTTAATAATTAAAGGAAAAAAGCGTAAAAAAGCGCTTGCTAGGCGTTATGCACCTGTTTCGTGCCTAAACGTTGCTTTTTAGAACACTGATTATAACTAATAAGCCATAAGTCATGCCCTAACTTGGAGACGTGGGACACAATTACAGTCACCGCCCGAAGAAAGACATCAGCATGTACCAATAGAAAAAAAATAGAGGAAGAAGAGTCAAGAAGAAGGCTCACTGTTTCTTGATCTCCAAGTTTCTGAATTTGTGTCGAATCCGATTGCCTTGTGGCATCATCTTCAGATGCAGTCGTTGGCCTAAACAGATGCTCAAATATGGCCATGATAATAAACATTGATATCAAGATTAATGTTGCAACAAACCCGAAATAAATCGCATTCATGGATGAGCCAAAATTGTTCCATGAACTTTCCATGTTATCTTCTGTTCGAGTTGTACTAGGATCTGAACTTGTATAGATGTTCCATGCCTTTGTTCTGTCTGAATTGTACATGCTCATACCTACTCTGCGGCTTATATCGTGGCGCCGAGGTCGAGGTCGGAGAATTCTTATGAGCTGTTTATTTTCGATACACTCGACTATTATTGAAGTTGGTTAATTAGAAACTTGTATTTCTACTTTTCATTTGCAGGGATGAATAGTCCTGGTAAGAGGAAAGCGTTAGGCAGTCGAAATACTTGTGAAATGCAGATACCTATGGGAATGTCGGGGGGACAAAATACTGGATAGCACGTAGAGTCTACCATATCAAACAAACCATAAAAACGACGACGAATAACAGGATACGTGTTTGGGTTTGAAATGTTCTAAAAAAATTCTAGTTCATTAATATCTTTATCTAACATCTCTGAAAATATCAAAATATAGAAAATTTCCCAGATGATAACTTCATGCGATGGGCTTCTTCTCTATTGTTTTCTTTAATTTTTTCTGCATAAACATGTGCAGAAATTAACAAATTTCAAATGCAGACTGATAATCTGAGGATGGATCTTGATGATGATTGAAAATTTTCTTGAAAGGGTGCCTAAAATGGAAACAGCAACAACAAACAACACGAAAAACGAAGGCTTGCTACGAAATAAATTTGGGGTCGACTACATGAATGCGTTGCTAGGTTTACTCGAAGAGATCCTTGAACAAACTCATAGCCCATGTTAGTTTCGATCGACCCCTCCCTCTTTCTTACCTCTAACAACCTAATCAGAATTATGTTAAATGGAAAAGAAGGATAGAGCAATCAGATAATTACCAGAAAATAGGATATCCAGAGACACAAACTTGCAAGGCTTTCATTAAAGAATAATTGTCTTTGTCTTGAAGCAATTTTTCCTTTAGTTTCAATGCATTTGCCTTTTATTTTAACATAAGACACTTGTATATCTTCAAGCTTTATAGAGGATGCAACTGAAACTCAGTCTGATTATATACAATAAAAAATATATTTTATATAAAAGCAAAAGTTGTGTAATAATCTTAGAGAGTACGCTTTTGTGCGTTTTGATGTTGATAATCTCGATTCTTAACTTAATTAATACTATACCTTGTCTGAAGAAACAAAGTTAAAGAAATCAATATACGGACATTCGTGTCGGAGTTGAGGGAAAAGGGAGTGCCTTGGTGTTTCCTAAGTATTCCATGTTGAGATGCCAATGAATCTAAACCTAGTTTTTTTCGCTTAATAAGATGTACACAAGTTTACAAAAGAAAAATTGCACTCCCTATATTCGCAACCCCTCTCTTTTTTATGGTATCTAAATCCTAATGACGACTTCCTATTTATAAGAAAAATAACGCAAAATCGAAATTACAAATATGAAAGAGTAGTGCTACCAAATCATCTATCAAATGTTTTACCTAATCATCAAGTGGCGGCCCCCTATTGGGGGGCGCCTGTTAGGTAAAACTTTAGGTAAAAAATTATGTATATAAAGATTTTTTCAATATGAAATTCTTAAACTATGCTTTTATACCGCGAGGTCCATCAGTTTACTGACTCCGCGTAGCGACAATAATTGGGCTACACAATTTAACAATGAGAAGCGTGTGAGCCACAAAAGCTAACGTATCATATGAGCCACGAAATCTAACGTATCATAAGGTTAAAGTGCCAATTCTTTGTAGGACACGAAGTCCTTAAGATGAACTTTACGAAAATGAGTACATTATAGTAAAACATGTCAAAATGAGTAAATATCGATATAAAATGTTGTGGTTACTAAGAATCTAATCGATTCATCGGTAATGATTTTATGCAGTCGATCCCAAATGTAAGGGTTCGTAGCACTTCAAAATATCATTTTTTTTCCCCCAAACTAATCATTTTTATGCAAATCACACACGCTGAAGCACTGTATGGAGTTCCTTGGACATTTTCACAAACAATTTTTGGTGCTAAATGCACTAAATTAGATTGGTAGATTTGAGGTAATATCAAAAGTTATCACTGCCCAATCCTGACATGGGACACAATACCAGATGGATTCATCATTGGGAAGCTGGCATTATATCTAAAAATCACCCACTAGGAGAAGCATATAAAGAAAGCTGCCAAATACATTTTCAAAACACAGAAGGATATATTGACACTATATTTATACAATTGACATGATTTTAGCTTCTTTATTTTGTCGGTCGTTTAATGGATCTACAATGAATCGAACGAAATGACGAAAAGAATTCATGTGGCCGATTCCTAATAGTTGAGAAAAAGACTTAGTTTTCTTCTACTGTTGTTTCTGCAATAATAATAATATCTAGTTTAACTTACTAAACGTGTCAAATTTATTATTTACAACAATTCATAAAGACAGAATAAGTTTTGTATTTATTTACAGCTATGCAAAACTTGAAGAGACATGATTGAAGTGAAGAAAGAAAGAAAAGAGTCTAAAGCAAAAAAAGGAAAGAGGGCTAAAAAAGGAGGTGATTAGACCAATTGCTAAATTTATTCCTTATCTTTCCCCCAAAATAACTTTCATAGAAACCCCACAACTTTTGTCATGAGAAGCACTATATGGAGTGTTATTTCTATTAATCTCCTTTAGAATGAAGGTTCCTACATAATTTTGATGAATAATATATAGACACAAAAATTAATCAACTATCTTGAAATATTCGTTATACCGTTCGGTCGAATGCTTCCAAATGTCATTTCTTCCCCCGCATGAATATATGTTCATAGCTAGGTTTTCTTGTCTCCACGAGAGAAAGACTTGTCCTTGATTTAAGTTCGAAACTTTATTGTTGAGCTCATTCGAGGGGACTAGGGTGACCTTATAAGTTAAAAACATAATTAATCCCATGAATCATTTGGATCATTTACAATTCTTGTTGCTCAATATATACATGAAATTACAAGGCTAAATATCCCAATAAATTAGGAGGATTCAAATAAATGCTATTATTTACATGAAAAATTATTTGATCATTCTTACTCAAAACAATTATGATAATACTTTTTTAAAACCAAACTAAAAAAAAAAAATAAAAAATGTTCATCATTGAATCTTGACAAAACACAAACATGTCAGGGCTTTATTTATTGGAGTCACCTCAAGATAGAAAAAAAGAATTTTTCATATTAGATTACTTTTGAAAGAGAATGGCCCCTTGACAAGAGAGACTAATAAAGCAAATGTTTGGAAAAATAATCAGATTCAATCATAATATAATTTTCTGTTCCTCTCTATTTTCTTTATATAATACTCAACCAAAATCATCAATTGAAGCATTTTTTCTAATATATATATACGGATTTGATTTCCTTAGCACGATGTTTAATTTTATGCTAAGCACCGTGTCTACTCACTAATGTAGTGTGTCACCTAAGCACGGTACTTAGCATAAAACTAAGTATCGTGCTTAGGAGATCATTACTATATATATATATATATATATATATAATTTTTTTTTTCCCCCGTAAATCACCATGTGGTATGTTTTATTTATAATGCACATAAACACATGGTACATACTTAAGAAGGGGGCTCGACCTAACCTCCGGTTAAATGTGTAAAAGAATAATAATAATAATAATAATAAACTAAATTCCTCCTTCCGGAGAAAGGAAGTGCGGTATAAGAGTTAAAGACAACTACACTTCATTTCCCTAGTCAATCACCAATTGAAGCGTGCTTCTACCTTATTTAGCATATTTACCTTTGAGAATTATGTTATTTAGACACTTAGGCCTATTGTTTTTGCTGTTTTCATGCTATTTTTAGTTTTCAGTTTTCGAAAACACTAAAAACACGATTATTTACCTATTTTTAGAAAGGAATTTCCAAAAGCGAGTTTAAAATTCACAAAGAAAACGAAAAATGCAAAAAAAGTCGTTTTGACTGTTTTCAGTAAAACCAAGCCAAGTTTTCATTTTTTATTTTTGAAAACATTTTTTTAAAATGAAAAAAAAAAAACACGTTTTCAACAATCTCAAAATGGACAATCAAAATACAAAACTCAAAATGAATTTAAAACTCAAAACTGAAAACTGAAACACGAAGAAAACAATCCCTTATGTTAGAAATATGATACTTTAATTCATTTAAAAATTTATCTTCAACACGTTTCTTGGTGTGCAAATCATATTTATTTTTCCATCGAAAGTCTCACAAGAGGCAAGATTTAATTTCGAAATCTTTGTTAGCCCTCATAAGCTGATACAAAGATGATATAAGGAGCTAGCAATCCTTAATACTAATATATGTTAACAAAGTTGTTAGTTGTAGCTTAGCATTTTTATCATTTTGGGATCCTATAATCTACTTTTCCTTTTTGAAGTTGGAAGCTTATTATTATTATTATTATTTTTAATAATTCTCTATGCAAATGTTTTGGAGTAAAAATGTAAATATATACATCATATCTTTTCTTAACTTATCAAGATTTTGGACGAGACAACTTAACGTGGTACATATAATATCAAAGCATGCAAGTGTCCTATTTTGAAATCTCGACGCCGCCTATTACGAAAATTACTCATAAAGGAGCATGTTGATAAAACCATCTTTAGAATGCATGCATGCAATATCGACATTGTATAAAGCACCTAAATATTGCATGTAATTAACTAATTATACCTCATAAATAGTCAATTATTATGTGTTCATGAAAAATTCTATTTTTAATATAAAAATAATTATATATCCTTCAAAAGAAAGATTGACTGGATTTTTTGTGCAGACAGAGCACAGACGGCGTGCACATTTTGGTTCAAAATGTAGTAAAAATTGTTGAAGTGCACGCAGAAAAGTGGACTTCTTTACAAGCATAGTGTACTTGTAGTGGCATTCATTCTTTCCTTTCCTTTCGGTGGGGACGGGGTCGAGGACCATTCTACAAGTGGGCGAATTGATTTCTCTCAAATTTCGCTGTAAATAGAGGTACTTTTGGAGATAATTTTAATATTTATTTATTTTTTTTGACGTAGGAACCCACAGTCACTACCCGTAAGTGCACAATGGGTAAATCTCGCTCTATGTTCAGTAACCCGCAAAAATAATTTTCATATCTTAATGTTTAGTTATAGAGTATAATTATTATCATTGTACGAAATCAGTACGCCTAATTTTGATTTTACCATAATTAGAGTTGTCATTAAAGTTTTGCATTATAATAGAGAGAGAGAGAGAGAGGTCAGAAAAAATATGATGTGAATTTTTCTCTTACAAACTAGGCCATTGCCTTGAGCCTTAAGATCTGAGGGCCTCAAAAAAAAAAAAAATAAAAAAAAAAAATGATAAAGAAATCAATAGCCTAATAAAAACTTGAGGAAATTACCTAAAATCGGACATTTAAGTTTACAAATTCAAAAATCATATCTAAACTTTTATTTAATAAAAAATCAGGTATTACATAATAATTATATATTAAATGTTTTCACCCAATTCAATTATAAACCCTAATTTTATTTCATCATTTTGACTCTCCTTCCCCATCTTCTTCATCTTATTCTCATGTCTTCCTCTCTGTCAGACGTCGTCGTCGTTGGGGCACCCGCCGCAGGAACCGCGCCGTCGCCACCACTTAAGCAGCACCGCGTTGCTTAATGAAGAGATCGAAGCCTCTATGCGCGGAAGTGCAGGGGCGACGATCTGAAATCTTCTCCAATTTGTGGCGTTTCTCCGACGATTTTCTGTGGCCCATGGTTTACTCGGTAACGATGGTGGTACGGCTTGGAGATGGCGACGCTGAGAACGTCACTGCCCTTGGCTCTGCTTGATTTCTTTTTCCTTTTTGGTTTTGATCGTTGGATGGTGTTTTGTGTGGAGGTGGGATGGTTTTTGTGTTGTGGCGGATTTGATGATTTTGTTGGTGGGGTGGTGGCTTGGCTGGTGGTGGTGGCGGGTTTGTGGTGAACGGTGGTTGTGGTGTGGTAATGTCTTTGTTGTTGTTGGCAATGGGAATTGTAGTGGATCTAGTGGAGGTAGTGGCGAGTTTAGGATTTTTTTGTTGGATCTGGTGGTGACAATTTTGTTGGTGGTGATGTTGTGGTGGTGGCGACGGTTATGGGGTTGACGTTGGATCTGGTGGTGACGAAGCGATGGTAGTTGTTGGTGGCTGGAGATTTGATAGAGTTGATTGTCATGATATTTGTTAGCGGTTGATTGGATCTGGTGGCGGTGATTTTGTTGGTAGTGATGTTGTGGTGTTGTTGTTGGTGGTGGTGCTGTGTAAGCGGCGGCGATGATGATAGTGTAAGTGGTTATCGTATGTGACCCACTATTTGGTTACCTGTGACCAACTATTTAAATGTGACCTTAGAATTTGATAATTTATGACCAACAAATTTGAAAATACGTGACTGATTGATAAATTGTGACCTATAATTTTTTATCTATGATCTTAAAATTCGATAATTTGTGACTAATAAATTTGAAAATATGTTATTGATTAATTGTGCTTGTGACCATATTTATATAATTGTGATTTTATTATATTTAATTAATAAATAAATTCCTGATTTTTGCGATAATTAAATTTAAAACTTGAATTTTGAATTGTGCTTAGTTAATGCCTTAATTGTGAAATTTTCACTAAAATCTTTTCTTTATATTTCTTTAAGTTGGGCCATTTAATGCTTTTAAAAAGCAACAACAAAATTGGACTAAATAAGAGGCTCAAAGTATTTTGACACTTAACTTATATTCTTGATTTAAGGAATAACATGGACATACAATTAAACTATTACCTAGTGTTATATCTTTTTTTT
>CAIGRQ010265007.1:0-13854 GCA_903798375.1 Fraxinus sp. D2006-0159 | reverse complement strand
ATGACTTCAAGAAAGACAAAACACATTGAGTGGGATCCAAATAGGAGTATCGTCAGCTGTATTCAAGCCCGGCCTTGGCCCAAGGCAATGAGGCCATTGCCTTGGGTCTCAAAATCCGAAAGGCCTCATAAAAAAAGAAATCAATAACCTAATATAAGGTTTTCTTTATATTTCTTTGAGTTGGGTCATTTAGTCATTTAAAAACCAACGACAAAACAACAATATGGGACTCAATAAGAGGCTCAAAGTACTTGGACACTTAACTTAAGTTATTTATTTTAAAAGTATTCATTTCATTTATATTTTAGAGTCGCGTAACAATTTATCGCCTAGGATCTCATAAGTCTAAGGACCGGCCCTGACGGCTGGCTATATTGTTTCCTTGGCATGCCAAAATGCTCTAAAGGCTATGATTGGCAAAGGAGTCGGAGGCGCGAGTCATACAGTGCCAATGATGGTGATTAGGCTTGAATTTCTTAAATCACACATTGTCCCAACGTGTTTATCATGTTGTACTTCTATTCAAACTTATGTAGAATGACTTGAACTTGTGTAATTATGACTTATATATTTGAAACTTAGGTAAATCAAAATGTTTGTTCAAACACTTGATTTTCATCTCCATGTGAAGCTTTTTAAAATAAGCACGATTTTATCAAGTGATGACCAAGTATACGAACAAATTATTTTAAAAAATGAACTTCAATCAAATATTCCATAGCCATCCTTTAAAGAACAAATTCAATTTATAAATATATAAAATTTGACTTGAATGACTTAAAACGCTTAGTACAATGTAAAGACATCATTTTTAAATTTGGCGTAACGTACAAATGACTCCATTGGTCTAGCAGATTTAGTAAGATGTATAATGCCATTCATTAAATAGCTTTAAGGTTGTTGATAAGTGCATTTTACGCACTTATTTAGGCCACAAAACTTGGAAAATTATCGATTTATATGTTGAAATATGGCTTAATTCGATATAATTTCTGTTTGTAGGATTACAATGATGGACGGAATGAAGAGTATGCAAAAGCGAGTGAAAAAGAACCAAATTGGAAGAAAATGAAACGTTGGGGGACCAAAATGTAATTATTCAAAAGCTGACCCAAATGGCGAATCGAGCATGGAATTGGGTTAAGTAACACATTGTAAAGTCATGAAATGCTAGAAGTAGCAAAAGAAGGAGAAGGAAGCAAGACCAAATGGTAAATGAAATAAAGTTTGGGGACCAAAGTAAACCAAATGGAAAATAATTTCTACCATGCAGTCGCCCAAGCACCAATAGGAGATGAACTGTGCAAAATTTTTATAATCATGCTGTCGCATGAGTTTATACCATGCAGTCGCATTTTTCATTTTTGGCGTGAATTTTCTGGTTTCCTTATTCGAATAGTAATCAATCTCTTATGGTAGGGTATTTTGACGACCTATATAACCCTAATCTCGTCCAAAAAGAGGGTGGACGCATTCTTCGAGAGAAAAACACCATTGAAGAATAAGGAAGAGGGCTAAAACAAGGGATTTCATTCAAGATTTCAAGCCTAATGTCTAGTTTTCGGGTGATGTCTTCTCTTTATTGTGTTTATTGTTCTTTTATTTTATCCATGTTAGGCTAGACTTTTTTACCAATTCCTCTATGTGGTTGCACAGATATAAAAAAAAAGGAAATTTTTTGGTTTCCTAATTCAACTCCAACTCGTATGGAAACATGATTTAGGTTTTGTATCATGCCTTAAGTAGTTCAAAAACGAGGACACATTTTTAGAGAAAAAAACAACATTGAAGAGTAAGGAAGAGGGCTAGAACAATGAATTTCATTCAAGATTTAAGATTTCAAACTTAATTTTTAGTTTTTGAGTGATGTCTTCTCTTTATTATTTTTATTGTTATTTTATTTTATCCATGCTAGGCTAGACTTTTTATATACTAGGTGAACGATGAAGCTCACAATGTGACCTTTTAATTTTTTATTTTGCAATTTGATATTCAAACACGATTGATGGATGTTGAATAATTTATATACATTACTTTTCTCTATAATTATATGCGCAATAGTTGTATGAGTGTGGTGTTTTATTTTATGCATTCAAAAGAAGGGAAATAAGCTTAACAATGTATAAATCATCGTAGGGTCCAATATGGGATAGAAATATACCACTATTCTTTACGTGAATCTCTAAATGTTTACAAAACGTAATGCATTCTTGTATATTGCATTTGTCATAGAAATATAGTCAAATGGTATGCTAGAATAGGTTCAATTCTACTCGAAAGAGATTGTTGGATGAGTTAGAAACATTGATTCTTCAACCAATTCANTATACCACTATTCTTTACGTGAATCTCTAAATGTTTACAAAACGTTATGCATTCTTGTATATTGCATTTGTCATAGAAATATAGTCAAATGGTATGCGAGAATATGTTCAATTCTACTCGAAAGAGATTATTGGATAAGTTAGAAACATTGATTCTTCAACCAATTCATCGTGTTATCGAATTGTAAAATAGAGGTTAAAAGTGAACTTGTTTGGTGATTCGGGATCCTAGTGCGCTTTTCATTCATAAATTTCATCAAACTTTTGCATTGAAACGTCATTTTTGTATTTAAATCGTAATTTTAGTTTAACTTGCATGATGGTTTTAGTTTAATCATAGAAACTGAAAGACTCATCTCAAATTTAATAGATTCGGTTAAGGTCGCGATAATAAAATTAAGTTAAATCAATCTTCGTGGGAATGATACTCAAAATTCTAGGATTTTCACTTTATTAGCTGTCAACGAACTGTGCGCTTGCGGTGATTTAAATCCGAAACATATTTTCGTGAACAGTTGTCCTGTCTTGACGTCTTGAATGTAACTTAGTCTTCAAGGGTTGGTCTGATGGCAATCATTTAGTTCGGATGTTCTTAAGGGAACCATGTGTTTGCTTGACTTCTTTTAGTATACCGTGTTAACTTTTTTACCTATTGAAGTTCAAGGCTTCCATGAATTCGGTTGGCAAGGTGTATCTTAATCAGCTTTGTAGAGGCAATGTAGTCTTAGCAGTAGGTCTTTTCTCTTATTGAATCTCTTGTAGAAGGGAAGGATTAAGTCATTGATGGAATTATTGCCATCAACTATCTGATGCCTTAGTCAGTAATGATTCTAAGCGATAAAAGATAAAAAGTACTTAAAAGTATTACATGGCAAAAAGTAAGAAGATGATACTTGACGATGGTATGGCAAGATGAATCATCTTAGTTCGTCTTGCTAGTTCTCTTGAGAGCATAGAAAGGTTAGGCTTGTCGATACCTTTTTGCCATCAGCTATTCGATGCCTAAGTCAATAGTGATTCCAAATTATAGATGAGAAAAAAAAATACTCAAAATATCACATGGTCAAGAGTGGGAAGATGATACTTGATGACGATGCAGCATGAAGAATATTCATAGGTTCGTAATGCTGGTTCTTCTGATAGCAGAGAAAGGTTTGGACCATAGATGGCATTTTTGACATCGACTCTCTGATGCTTAAGTCGGTAATAATTCCAACAAGAAATGATAATGAAAACTAAAGAATAATTAGGAGGAGTTTAGAAGACTTAGAAGTAGTATTTTCAAAGATGGATTGCAATCTAACAATTGTTGATGTCTCTACGATCTTGACTGCGTAGTTTGTAGGCTCCCTGTCCAAATACCTTCATAATTGAGTGTAGACCTCTCTAATTTGCTGTAAGTTTGCCTACACCAACTTCTTTTGTTCTTCACAACACCCAATCATCTTCTTTAAAGGTGTTGGTTTCTACCTAACAGTTATAGTGTTATGCAATCTTCTACTGATATGGTTTTGTACGGACTAATTCTATTTTTCTTTGTTCATTTATTTAGTCTAACCCAAGGCATAACTCGACCTGGTTATGCTTATTGGTTTTCCGCTTGTACGAGAGGGTCGGTATGCATGTTTCTATTGGTATGACTACTTTCATGTTATAAGTTAAGGTCATATCTCGGGTTAATTACCCCAATAGTCACTGAACTTTGGTCAAAGTTTCCACCAGGTCACTGAATTTTAAAAACTAAGTGGTTAGTCACTGAACTTTTGAAAAATCACCTCATTGGTCCTTGAACTTTAAAAATCACCTCATTGGTCACTGAACTTTGCAAAAAGTTTCCCAGATGGTCACTGAACCCAGTGACTATTTGGTTTCGAAAGTTCAGTGACTAACCACGAAGTTTTTGAAGTTCAGTAACCTGGTGAAAACTTTGGCCAAAGTTCAATGACTATTGTGGTAATTAACCTCATATCTCATTTTTCCCTAGCTTCCAGGAGTCTTTTTTTCAATATCTTTAAAATGGTCTTATTTGAGGTATCGATTTGACCATTAGCTTGGGAGTACCGCGGAGTGGAAAAGTTTAGCTTGTTGTTCCATTATACAATTTTTTTAATCCAAGATTGATAAATTATGATCTATTGTCGATGAAGATTTCTTTTGAGATTCCAAACCTACAAATTACATTTTTCCATTTGATTGGGATGTCTTCGTGGTCACATACTTACAAGAATGCCTCGATTTCAATCCATTTTGTGAAGTAGTCTATCACCACTTAAAGTAGTCTATCACCGTGAACATGGAGACACATCAACTTGGTATGGTTAGAAGTTTTTCGACAATATACATTCCACACTTCATGAATGACCATGGTGAGAGAATAAGGGTGAGCCATCCTGGTGAAAGGTGGGAAACATAGCATACCTATTTCATGTATAGCATATTTTGACATAATCAATTTCATGTATTGTTAGGTAACAGTACCTGACTACTTTGGGCTCCATAGTGATTATCATACTCTCCTTCATGAAGTTCAGCCAAGATATACTTGGCCTTAATGCTATCAAAGCATCAAAGATAGGTCCCGAGAAGGATCTCATGTATAACCTTTCACCTATGATGGAGTATCGGACGACCTTAGCCTTGATACATTGAGCCTTACTCCAATCTTATGGTAGATCATCATTTTTCAAGTACTTGATGATCGATGTCATTCAACAATGTTCCTTTGCTATGCAGTGAATTTCAGTTTCAATGGTTTCTAAATTGTTAGCCTAAAAGTAGGGTATCCAGACGGATTTGTTTTGATTACTGTTTGTGGTTTTCCAGAGGTTGGCTAATACATCCGCTTGGGTGTTTTCAGTTCATGTTACTTGAGTGATTGGGAATTCTTCAAACTTGTTATAGAGTTACTTCATTAATTTCAGGTAAAATGTTCTTAGCTAGGAAGGTACCTTGAATTCGATTTAGAGTTAGCTGAGAATTGCTACAAGATTTTACTTTTGTGATCCTGATTTCTTCGGCTAAGTTCAACGCAACAATGAGTGCTTCATATTTAGTTGCCTTGAATTCACATCTAATAACATGTTCAATTTGATTTCCTTGCAGTGTTTGTCAAGATGATACCAAGTCTTGTGCCATTGATGTTATTTGATTTGTCTACCTGGAGCACCAATGGGCCAAATACTATTTTATCCGTCAAGCAAAGAAGTTCCCTTTTGGTCAGAACCTGAGAGTTGGGAGTGAAGTATGTAACAAAATTTGCAAATGCCTAAGATTTTATAGCAACGCAAGGTTCGAAAGGGATTTTATAATCAATTAGTTCCACGGTCCATTTGGTTAGTCATCAAGATAGTTAGGGTTTGTGAAGTATTTGCTTCAATGGAAAAGAGATTTGGAAGACTACTGAATGACTCTGAAAGTAATGTCTAAATTTTCTTGCTGCACTAAAAAGCTATGAGCCAATTTTTTAAATAAAGTATAATGAGTTTCTACATCCGATAATGCTTTGTTGACATAGTGGGTTGGGAGTTGTTTACCTTCTTTCTCATGAACCATGACCACACTAATAGCTATTTGACACCTTCAAGGACATGCAGATGAGTTATCCGTAATTTGAATTGACAAGAGTGTAGGTAAAGCTAAGTATTGTTTGAGCGGTTGAAATGCTTCTCAATTTTGAGTCATTTCGAAGGTTTTGTTTTTCCATAATATATTGTAAAATTCCTGATATTTTAAGACCGAGAGATGAACCTATTAAAAGTTGCATATCTTTTTGGTAAGCTTTCAAATTTCCTTGATGCAGGGTTAGAGATGGGATGTTAATGACTGATTGAATTTGATCTGGGTTTGTCTCAATCCCCTTTGGGTCACCAAGTAACAAAGAAACTTGCCTCAAGACAATATGAATGAACACGTGGTAGGTTTGAGCTTCATGTTGTATCTCTTCAAAACCTCAAAAGGTTGTTGAATGTGGTCTATGTGTAGAGGTTTATCGGAGACTTCACCAACATATCGTCAATGTAGACTTCCATGATCCTCTTAAGATGATCGGCAAACATTTTGTTCACCATTCATTATATTCTCGAGTTCGGATGACGTTGCTTTATAACAGAATGTACCTTGCTCCGTCACAAAACAGTTTTTTTCTTGGTCACTTGGATGCATAGAATCCATTTGCAATCGAAAAAAGTGTCCATGAAGTTTATCATTTCATACCCGAGTGTTGCGTCAACCATCATGTTGATGTGTGGCAAAAAAAAAAAAAGTTCTATTTCGGGTAGACTTTTTTCAAATTTGAGATGTTTATCATTTATTGAATTGATAAACAAATATAAATATAATCACCTGAGGATCGTCAAAGATAATAATAGTATATTTATCAAAAGAAGCACAGCAATATGAAAATAAAAGAATGAAGAGGGAAAAAAAATCAGAACAGAGAGAATTGGACTCTCTTTTTCTTTGATTGAAGTTTGTAATCAACTCAATTAATTCGTTTGTACATAGGCTCTTATTTATAGACATCAGTTTGCCATCTGCAATGTTAACTAACTAACTGAAAAGCTAACTGTCTAACTATCTCTTTCAACTACTTTTATTTCAGCTCAGCATCTCTAACTGATTTTAACTACCAGCCACTTCAGCTTCAGTTCCAACTCCAGCTTCGGCTGATTGTTGAGTTGTAACATCCCCCTTCAAGATGGGCTTATGTAAATCTATGATTCCCATCTTGTTAAGTAAGAAACGAAATTGATCTGCCCCTAAAGCTTTTGTAAAAATGTCAGCCAGTTGATGTTTGGAAGAAACATAAACCGTCTTAATCAGATTTTTCTGTAATTTCTCCCTTACTATATGACAATCTATGTCTATGTGCTTCGTCCTCTCATGAAAAACTGGATTTGAGGCTATGTGCAAGGCTGCCTTATTGTCACAACACATCAATGCAGGCTTCAAATGATCGATCCCAAGATCTTTGAGTATTCCTAACAGCCAAATCACTTCACAGCAGGTTGTGGCCATTGCTCTGTACTCGGCTTCAGCTGATGACTTTGATATAGTTGTTTGTTTTTTAGATTTCCACGAAATCAAAGATTCACCAAGAAAAACACAATACCCCATCACAGACCTTCTACTATCTACACATCCTCCCCAGTCTGCATCACAGAATGCCTTTAGTTGCAAATCAGGCGTGCTGGACATAAAAATCCCTTGTGCTGGAGCATGCTTAATATATCTCAGAACTCTGTGTACTGCATCTAAGTGAGGTTGTCTTGGTGCTTGCATAAATTGGCTAAGTGTCTGAACAACAAAGGTCAGATCAGGTCTCGTGATAGTTAGGTATATCAACCTACCAATCAGCCTTCTATACTCTGCAGGATTGGTTAATAGTTACCCCTCCTCACGAGATAGTTTCAAGTTTTGCTCCATAGGAAAATTTGAAGGACGAGCACCAGTTAAACCTGAATCTTGTAGTATATCAAGTGCATATTTACGTTGCGAAATGGTAAATCCAACAGAAGATCTAGCAATCTCCAATCCTAGAAAATACCTGATAGTACCAAGATCTTTAATTCTAAAAGTGGAATTCAAATGAGATTTGAGAGCATCAATGCAAGGCATATCAGAACTTGCAACAATTATGTCGTCGACATAAACCAGCAACACCATAAATGTATTAGAATTCTGCAGTATGAATAAAGTATGATCATGTTGAGATTGATTAAAACCATATTGTAGAAGACATTGAGTGAATTTGATATTCCACTGTCGAGATGCTTGTCTTAAGCCATAAAGCTACTTCAGGAGAAGACGAAGAGTAGCCAAGTGGTAGAGTCATGTAGACCTCCTCATCCAATTCCCCATTTAAAAAGGCATTGTCAATATCAAGTTGATGCACATGCCAATTTCGAACTGCAGAAACGGCCAGCAATGTTCTCACAGTTACTAGCTTAGCTACTGGTGAGAAAGTGTCTGAGAAGTCTAATCCTTCAATTTGAGTGTAGCCTTTCGCTACGAGCCTAGCCTTATAACGTTCTACTGTGCCATCAGATCTGAATTTTACCTTATATACCCATCGGCAACCAACAGATTTTTTGCCAGGAGGTAAGGTAGTTAATTCCCAAGTTTGATTCGCTTCAAGAGCATCAATCTCAGCTTGCATAGCTTTTCTCCAATGCTCAAATTTTACAGCTTGATAATAATGTGAGGGCTCAAAAGTGGTGGAAACCGAGAGACAAAAGCTTGTAAAAGAGGGTGATAATTTTTTATACTGTAAGGATGAAGTTAAATCATGAGGAGCACTAACCTTATTCGATCTCCCTGAACACATGGAGCGAGATTGATCTAATGAAGAAGTAAGGAGGTTGCAATGATACTGTTCAAGATAGCTAGGAATGCTCCTAATTCTGGAAGATCTGCGAGGCATATTGGTAGAAGACTGTACACTTGGATTGGAGATATCCAATTCTTGAGAAGAAAGAGATTTGGGAAAGACAAAGGAATTATCATAGGAAGTTGAGGTTAAATTTTTGTAAGGAAAAATGTGTTCGTGAAAGACTACATCTCGAGATATGAAGGAAGTGTGGAGATCAAGATAATAGAGTTTATATCCCTTGACACTGTAAGGATATCCAAGAAATATGCACCTACGAGCTCGGGAAGCAAATTTAGAACGATTGTGGGATAAGGTAGAGGCAAAACATAGGCTTCCAAACACTTTGAGGTGAGCATAGGCAGGAGGTTTATTGTATAGGATCTCAAATGGAGACTTGTTTTGCAGTAGAGGAGTTGGTGTATGGTTAATGAGGTATGCTGCAGTTAGGACAGCTTCTCCCCAGAATTTGAGAGGCAAATTGGCTTGAAAAATGAGTGCTCGTGAGACATTTAGTATGTGTTGATGTTTACGCTCAACCACACTATTTTGTTGTGGTGTAGCAACACAACCTTTTTGTTGAATAATTCCTTTTTCAGCACAAAAGATTCTCATATCAAGGTCAGGGGCATTATCAGTGCGAAGCTTTTTTATTTTGATCTGGAATTGTGTTTCAACTAAATTATAGAAGCACTGGATATATGATCTTGCTTCAGACTTATGCTGTAAGAGATATATCCATGTTGATCTGGAGAAATCATCTACTAAAGTGAGGAAATACTTTGCACCATTTAAAGAGGAATGAGCAAAAGGCCCCCATACATCACAATGTATAAGCTGAAAAAATGTGTAGAAATTGTATTGCTAACAGGAAAAGGGTGTCTCTTTTGTTTTGCCATTGGACAAATGTTACAAAGAAATTCTTTTCGACTTGATATTACATCAGAATTGCTACTAGCAAGATGTTTTAGGCAATTAGAAGACATATGTCCTAAATGAAAATGCCAAAGGTCAAAAGAACTTGAATCTGAATAGGAAGTAGCACATATAGGAGGTTTTGCTTGAAATCTTGACAGATGATACAACCCTCCTTTTTCTTCACCCACACCAATCGTCATCCATGAGATAGGGTCCTGAATAAAGCATTGACGAGATAGAAAAATTAAGCGACAATTAGATTTGCGAGTGAGTTGACTGGCAGATAGCAAATTAAAAGAAAAAGATGGGACACACAGAACATTTGTTAAGCAAAGTTTGTCTGAAATGAATACATTGCCTATGTGAGTAACTTGTGCAAAAGTACCAGTAGGTAATTGCACAGAAGAGTTCACTTTGGCTGTTATAATGTCTAGGAAAGAGGCTGAACATACCATATGGTCAGTTGCTCCTGTATCAATGATCCAAGGAGTATTTGAAATGGAATTGTAATTAGAAGAAAAAGATAGGCAATGATGTTTACCTGTCATGTTGCATTGAGGCTGAAATGTCGAGGCGAGGTTATCAGACTTATTGACCATAGGAGTGTCAATAGGTGGAGCATTGACAGGTTTAATCAAACTGAGTAGTTGGTTATATTGTTCTGGAGTAAATGGCATTGAAGAAAAACTTTGCTCACCAGAAGATGCTACTGAATGAACTTGGCTTGAAGAATTAAGTCCCTTATTTCTGCCAGACTTAAAACCAGGAGGAAAACCAATAATTCTGAAGCATTTGTCAGTTGTGTGAGACGTATATCCACATTCAGTACAATACAACTTCCCTTTTCTAGGACCAGACTGCTGCTTGAATGAACCAGGTGCTATCTTACTAACCATAGCAGCAGAGTCAAAGTGGGGAGAACAATGACTAACATTTCTCTGAGTTTCCTCTTACAAAATTAAAGAGAAAACTTTGTTAATAGAGGGCAAGGGATCAGATAGCAGTATCTGACCTCTTATTGCAGCAAAGCTCTCGTTCAGTCCCATAAGAAAGTGTAAGACATAATCTTGATGATGATAGTCCAGTAGAGTCTTAACACTGGGACTAGAATCATTAGGAAGAGGACGATAGTTGAAATATTCGTCCCACAAGGTCTTGAATTTGGTGAAATAATCAGATACTGATGATGAACTTTGATTAAGAGCACATATTGCCTTCTTCAATTGAAAAATGCGTGGAGTATTTCCCTGACTGAACCTTTCTTCTAGCTCTTTCCATAAATCAGAAGCATTTGCAATATAGAGGACGCTTGCAGCGATCTCTTTGTTCAAGGAATTTAAGATCCAGGAACAAACTATATCATTACAACGAATCCATGCTTGATAAGAAGGATTAGCCATAGGTGGCTTTGGGATATTACCATTGATAAAACCAAGCCTGTTCTTGGCTGAAATGGCCATCGACATTGATCTTTTCCAAGGAAAATAATTGGATCCATCGAGCACATGAGAAACCCAGACAGTGCCAGGGCTATCATTATTTGCCAAGAACAAATGATTAGAGGAATCATCTGTAGCCATGATTAACACTGGAACTTTGATTTATAACACAGCGGAAGATATTAGATTTAATTGCTCTGATACCATATCAAAAGAAGCACAGCAATATGAAAGAAAAAGAATGAAGAGGGAAAAAAAATCAGATCAGAGAGAATTGGACTCTCTTTTTCTTTGATTGAAGTTTGTAATCAACTCAATTAATTCGTTTGTACATAAGCTCTTATTTATAGACATCAGTTTGCCATCCGCAATGTTAACTAACTAACTGAAAAGCTAACTGTCTAACTATCTCTTTCAACTACTTTTATTTCAGCTCAGCATCTCTAACTGATTTTAACTACCAGCCACTTCAGCTTCAGTTCCAACTCCAGCTTCGGCTGATTGTTGCGTTGTAACATCCCCCTTCAAGCTGGGCTTATGTACATCTATGATTCCCATCTTGTTAAGTAAGAAACTTTCGGCTGATTGTTGAGTTGTAACAATATTTTACATTAGCAGTATATGTTGCATGCCAGTTCAACATCCTCGGGAGCCTTGTCCTTTCCCTTCTTATTCCTCATTTAGTTGTCAATGCTAAAATAACCTCATAAATCCATTACTGCAAAACATATAAAAACATTGCATACAGAAATCTAATAAAATATTAAAATAGTAATGTTTTACCATTTACTTGCCTGACAAGTGAAAATTCATAGGCATTATATTTATGCTCAATTTTCGACAAAATTGGTTGAATGTTTATCATAAAAGCATGAAATATATCTATAAAACATAATAAGTGTATTTTGTACACTTATCTAGATCATTAAAGTCAGGGACAGATCCAGGATCGGATTACAAACCGGGCTAATACGTAAAAAAAATAAAATTACACATGATTTTTTTTTACATTAATTTTTTTTTCCTAACTAAAAAAAATTTCAATTGGGGGAGGGAGGGGGGGCTGTAGCCCTGCCCAGCCCCCCCCATCCGTCCTTGATTAAAGTAGAGTATTTGTTAATGATTTGGATGCGTTATAGCTTAATTTTGCGTTAATTATGTTTGTTAGGTTGAATTCAATGCAAATTAGTGGATTTGAAAGAAATGAACGAAAAACGTGCGAAAATAAAGAAAATTCAAAGTTTAGGGATCAAAACGTAAACATTCAATAGTTGATTCGGATATTCGGAGCACAAAACGATGATTGAATATCATATAAGATCAATTGAATGTAATTGGAGGTCAAAAGAGTGAAATATAGTGTAAGTATTTTTACAAGTCAATTTCCAGCCAAAGAAGTTATGTTATGAATTTTTAACCTCAACGTGAGATCCATTTTTCAAATAATAAACGTTCGAATTAGAATTTTTTTATAAAATGATTGTAGCCCTTTGAATTACCTTCCAACTCATTTTGAATCAACCAAAATACCAAAAGCTGTTCAGGGACGAATCAAAGCGAACCTGCGCGCACGGCACCTTATTTTCCCCAATCCGAGAGTTATTTGGTTCTACGATGCGCGCACGATAGTTATACAAGTGAGCATGCGGGCCTTTTCCACTGACGAATCTTTAATTTCCTTTCGCAATTCAAACTCTTTTGAAAACGAAATTGGAAGCGATTTGACCTATTTTCTGGTTCTTATAAATAGAGAACGAGGGCTACACATTGAAAAAAAAACCTCTCTTGCCTCTTCTTACACAATATTATCATCAAATTTATCAAAAATAAGGGGTCAATTGCTATATTTCTTTTAGATGGTAGATCAAGTTATAGCAAGGAATTGTAGGTCAATTATATCAAGATTTTGAAGAATTCAATATTAGAATTGAAGATCAACATCTTTTGCATTCTTTGTGATATTTTTTTATTATTCTTTTTGTAATTTATATATATTAACATGATAGGTTAGATCCACTTTTGCATTGGATGAAGAAGAACCCTATTATTTATTTGTTTTAATTCAAAACTAGTAGTTTGTTTATTCTTGTGTTTGTTGATTAATTTCGCACACTCATTGCATTATTTAATTCATTGGCCACCGATTAGATAATTAGTTGCTTAATTGATTGCCCACCAATTAGATAATTAGTTGCTTGTTGTAGTGTTGGAAGATTCACAATAAGTTTAGAACGCGGCAAAATTAACATATGTGCAATAGATGTTATGAATAACATTTATCACATGTACAATCATATAAATAATCTGATCATTCGAATTCGGGCTATGAACAGATTTGAGTCGTGGTTAGGATAGATTTAATTTGTCTTGGAAAAAAAATTATATATCATAATTTTATTAATTGTCAAGAACGCATGAACGGAATTAAATTACCAATCAAGAATTGAAACATATAGCAATATGCGGATTCGAAATCTAATACAATCATCTATAAATTAATAAAAATCACATTTTCCAACTTTCTTAGATTAATTAAATATAAAATAAAATCAAAATCTCTTTAGTTTACATAATTCAATCCCATAAAAAATCAGTAAACTTGAATCGAATCTATTCCATGCGGGACAATACTCCTAACTCATCAATTCTATTACATGTCAACGATCACGTACGCTTGCGGGTTTCGCACGAACAAAACACATTGGACCACATGATTATGTGTAAATACATCAACATCGTCTACTCTATCTAAAGAAAATAGATCAGTAGATGTCTTATGGTATTTACATCTCAACATGGTCTTCGA
>CAIGRQ010264998.1:0-10394 GCA_903798375.1 Fraxinus sp. D2006-0159 | reverse complement strand
AAAACATAGCACCACCAGTACATTTGTCAAAACCAACTTAGTAGATAGATTCACTGTACCAACATGTGTGACATAAGCACTATCACTAGTAGACAGTATTACAGAGGCTCTAACAACAACAGTCACAGTAGTCAGTGCGCAATGGAGTAAACCATGTGTTTTGAGGCCCATATATCTATGATCCATTTGTTTGCAATAACAGAGGCACTGGTGTAAATACGGTTACCTGAGAAAGTAAATGCATCAGGTACACATGGTGAAGAAGAGGATACGTCTTAAGACTGTGGATTACAATTTGAGATCTGTCCTTGTAACTTTGGTACTAACACAGACAAAATTTGCTGGCATTGACTTGGAGTAATTGTGAGCTGTGACAAGGAATTTAAAACCTCTAAATTTTCACCATAAGGTATTTATACAATAGCATTTGTAACTGGAGTCTTTCCTTTACCAAATTTGTGACCAAGTAGATAGCCTCTCAACTTTTAACATTTGCCTCTAATATGTCCAAGCATACCATAGTAGCTACATAGTGGCCTTTCCTTCCTCCGAGACTGATTTGATGAAATAATCCTTTAATTGCCAAAGGACTTTTGCACCATTCCTAGCAAAAGCTGCTACATCAAAATTCTGTTAGTTCTTGGCTACAACTTCATTTTGCCTCTCGTCCTGTAGGATTAACGAAAACACCTTATTCAGTTATAGCAAGGAATCCATCAATAAAATCTGACCTCTAACAGCAAAAAAATGATCATCTAGCCCCATAAGAAATTACATAACCTGATTTTCACACTTGTAATTAGTGTTATTAGTATTTGGTCTATAATTATCCAATTTTTCTCAAAGTCCCTTGAATCGATTAAAATAGGAATTAACTGAACTATTTGATTGTGAAATCGAAGTAATATGCTTCTTCAACTCATAGATTCGATGACCATTACCTTGCCTATAATGATCCCAGAGCTCGATCTAGATTTCTCTTGCGGACTCCTTGTGTACCACACTTGAATAAAGTTCATTTCGAATGGAACTGATGATCCATGACGAAACAACGTGATTGCACCTCCGCCAAGTACTATAGAGAGGATCATCCTGATATGGTTTGAGGATAGATCTATCGACGAAACCTTCCTTTGTTTCGACACTAAGTGCCATAACTTATGCGCAACTCCACATCGCGTAGTTTTATTCAATAAGAATGACTGAAATGATTTGCATTCCTATGTTATCACCATAACGAAGATAATATGGACTACTCGAATCACTGATCAACCGGTTAACTAGAGAAATTGTGTCTACAGCAACCACATCTTCAGCTGATGAATCAACAGATGAACTGACATGATCAAACTGGTTTTGAGCTTTAGCTTGAACACTGGAGTTATTCGCCATTGCAGATAAACTGCAATTCTCTGATACCATGATAAATTGCAATGGGAAAGCTCTAGAAAAGAAGAAGAGAGAATGGCGGGAAAAGTGTTATCGCTGAAAATTATGAAAAAATTACACTTCAAGTGTAGCGGCTTTAGTAAATATATAGAAGACTCCTAGCTAGCTCAATCGTATGAAACAATGTGCAATTACTTAAATAACCATACACAAACATGACTCAATATTGATTTAATAGGTGTCCCACCCTATTGATTTGCCTCGTTTATTGTCTAATTTACTGTGTGAGAGATATGGACAACTAATAGTAAAGACAGTATGGTTGAAGAGAGGATGAGATTGTTTGAATGGGTAAATTAGATTTTTATTTCAAGTATATCTTTTTAAGTAGATAACCTTAAATTCGATGGGATGGTGCACCCTACCCTAAACCCGACTTGTCAACTCGATGGGGCAAGGAGTTTCCATTCCATTCGCGTCAAGGGCCAAGAGAATTCGGAAATGTTTTGTGGAAGTAGGCAACCTCAATGCTATTCTTTACGTATGTAATGCCGAGTTTTAGTATTTGATAGAGGAATTCACGCAACTGCATAATATCTCTCGTGACTTTTTTGCGAGCTTGCAAGCACATATACATGTAAGTTAATGGACTATTTATTTGTTTAGGAGATGTCAAACTTGATCGATTTTTGATTTGATTAAAAAAAAATTAAAAATTCACATAATTATCAGGTTAAATCCACAAATAACCACCCACATTTATACTTAATATCACCAGTCACCTAATTTGATTTTATTTCACCATGATCACCCCACAATAAAACAAAAACTTTTTTTAAAAAAATGACAAAAAAAACCTTTATTATATATATTAATATAATGCGAAAATACCATTTTATCCCTTTTGAGGATTAGTGAAAATTGTGAAAAAAAAAAAAAGGTTGGTTGATTATGGTAAAATAAAATCAAATTTGGTGGTTATAGTAAAATATTATATGACATTGGGTGACGATAAAAATTAAATTGGGTGATCATGATGCACTAAGTAAAAAATTGAGTGATGATTGATAGATTTAACCCGGTAATTATCAGATTATCATTATTTTAAGTTTAACCATAAAATCCTAAATTTCTGAATTTTGCATTTACTACTTTTTTTCCACCAAAAACTGATATTAAGACAAACAGCCTGTATGCTGCAATAGTGTATACATTATTTAGTGTAGTTAATCCCACGCCGCAACCCAATCTCTCCTTCTCGCTTCCCAGTTCCGCAGAAAGGGAGAGCGGCAAAAAGAAAAAGAAAAAGGGGAAGCAAATATGTACTTTGCCAAAGATGCATAAACTGATAAGCATTAATAGAGATTTTATTAGTGTCTTCTTCTCAGAAGAGCAAGATGATTTCCTATTCTCAAGAACAAGAATCACTTGTCCAGAATCCAGCTTTTGATGCCCTCTTCTGTGAGGAAGAATGTTTCAATGAAGATTTGCAAGGTGGGTTTGGGTTCAACGATTCAGAAATTGGGGATTTTGATGAAATTTCTAAAAAGCCCTTAGCTTTTCTGTTTGAGCATGATCTGTTTTGGGAAAATGATGAGCTTGTGAGACTCTTGTCCAAGGAAAAAACACAGGCCCATTTGAGCTATGATGGAATACAATCTGATGGGTCACTGAAAATAATGAGGAAAGAAGCTGTTAAGTGGATGGTGAAGGTGATTGCCCACTATGGATTCAATGCCAATACTGCTGTTTTAGCTGTGAATTATTATGATAGGTTTGTTACAAGCTCTTCTTTTCAGAAAGATAAGCCATGGATGAGTCAATTGGCTGCTGTAGCTTGTCTTTCTATAGCTGCCAAGGTGGAGGAAACTCAAGTGCCTCTTCTAATAGACCTTCAAGTATGTTGCTTTATTGACGTTTCTTCGTTTTTCTGTTTGTACTTTTGCATTGTAAGTGTTTGCGAAAATGCGTTGTGTGGTTATTTTTATGTTTGAAACTCCATGGTAAAGATTATTGTTATAAACATGTTCTGTAGAGCTCACTGGTAAAACTGTAAGGATTGAGTGGATAATGTTCTTATAAACCTACAATACATGTCTTTCATGAGCAACGTGGGACTCAGAAGTTGTTATTTGAATATTTTGTTTGGTTAATGATTTAGATTTCACTTTGGTGTTATCTAGGTGGAAGAGTCGAAATATGTGTTTGAGTCAAAGACTATTCAGAAAATGGAGCTTCTGGTGTTGTCTACACTCCGGTGGAATATGAATCCTGTGACTCCAATCTCGTTCTGTGATCACATTGCAAGGAGATTTGAATTGATGACTAACCTACACTGGGATTTTTTGACAAGGTGTGAGAGCCTGATTCTCTCTATCATAATCGGTATGTAGATCAGTTATTTTGATACTACTTTTATGAATTATATATCATTTTAAATGCGTTGGCTTATATATTTGTCAATTTTGTACTCCGAACACAGATCCTAGGCTTGTGCATTATCTTCCATCTGTTATAGCTGGTGCAACAATGATATACGTGATTCGAGAAATAGAACCATGTAATGCAATGGAATACCAAAATCAGCTTATGAGTGTGCTAAGAATCAGCAAGGTTAGCTTTTTACTTTTTGAGTCCATACCTGAGTCTAAAGATTTCCAGTTTGTGTTTTAGTTTCTTAAATTCTTGTATGAATTATAACAGGAAAGAATTGATGATTGCGATAAACTAATCCTTGAGGTAATGGAAGATCATGGCCACAGACCTTGCCAAAAGCGCAAACACGATGCTATTATAAGCAGTCCAAAAGGCGTCGTTGATGCATATTTTTGCTCTGATAGCTCTAATGATTCATGGACAATCGGGTCATCTATTTCATCTTCACCAGAACCTATAATTAAGAGAAGCAGAGCGTGTCTTTAGGTGTGGGTAGCAGCCTTCATGAACTCCCGTTCTTTTCATTATCTGCTATATGTGTTTTACTAATCTCAATTTTGTGACATATTATATCTCATTGTTTCTGGTCAAATCCTTGTGATAGTCGGAAATTTTTTGAACAATTGACTCTATTAACTTTGTGATTCATGAGGGAGATTAAGAATGGAAAGATGGTTTTTGGAGTTATTTATCTTTTAGTTACATTCACATGACAATTAGTATCAATGAGACATTCATGTTATCGGAAGAATATATTGTATCCTTTATGTTATATCTCAAATAATACTTGTACCTATGGATTGATCACAGGTGGTTAGAGCCCTCTTTTGCCTTAGCTTATACTAAATGAGGTTGAGCTAAACCTCATAACATTTTCTGATTTCTTGGCTTTGGGATTCAGTATAGCTTGCTTTCCTGGTCTTGGATTAAAGATCTGCTCTCTTAATTCAGTCTATACCAATAGGCTTCGGTTTGGGTTCAATCTTACATGTTTAGCTTGGGTCCTCCACTCAATCTCTCATAATTCCCTAAAACCAAGGCTATGAAAGCCTGTTTTTACAAGGACTAAAGTGTAAAGATTCGAGGATAGGATCGGGAACTCTTTCACTGTATTTTATCATATGTGCTTAGTGAAGAATGTTTCTTTAAGATTATGTAATGGTATACCTTCTGCTAATCGCGGTTTTCTGCATGCTGGATGGAGAAGTTGAAGGTCCCCAACCCTTTTGCTCATTCTGGGCATGTTGGAAGAGGAACTCCTAATTTAAATGGGGGAAAAAAGGCATAAATTGTGATAAGTGGAAACTAGGTTTATTGTGAAAAATAGTAGACAGTACAGAGTATGAGTCTTCAATTGTTTTTACAAAGGAGGAATGGTGCTCATGATGATGTAGTCAATGAGATAACTCCCGAGAAGAGTGATTTGGCCCATAGAAGCGAGGATCCGAAAGAAAGGGTTGATCCTGGGTCCACTATTGGTTGGGACTTTTTCTGTGATAAACAAATGACTTCAAACAANAAACAAGAACCTTAGGACAATCAAGAAAAGAGGTGAACCTGAGAAGAGCGGTAAGAGTAAGCGTTCAAACCTATTAAACAGATAGATATTCTAAAAGAGAATAATTGTATACAATTGGAGTTATGTTTTGACTACAGCTGCAACGTATCTCCTAAACTCATGGTAATGTAGCTCACTTCACTTGCTTCAAAGCCAAAGCGAAATGCTTCGGTGAGCAGTGATTGAATTGAACTTTCCAAGTGCATCCTGCAAGAATCAAATCTACAAATTTTGCGTGTTTAGCACTTCACCCATTCAGCCATTCCTGTTTCCCTTGAAACGGGAATGGGAAAGGAATTACGAGACTCTTGACTGAAAGAAGGTTGGAGAATGATTCTAGATTAAATCACAAAAGAACCGTTGACATTGACACATCAGTCGATTTTGAATTTGAATCGTTAGTTTGACCGTCTACTAAAGACATTCTTGCAAAAGAGCATTATCACATTGTTTCAAAGGAAGTTTTATTATAACATTCTTCTAATTTGGAATCGGTATGGAATTTGAGCACTACCACATCGTTTCAAACGAAGCTTTACCATAAGTCATAACATTCCTCTAATTTGGATTCGACAAGTAATTGATTCAATTATGAATAGTTGGTTCAGTTATGTTACTACTTAAATATGGAAGAATTGAAATCTTAGATCTCCCTATAGTAGTATTGTAGTAGAAGGCTTAAGTTATGACTTGATCCAATAGAGTGTAACACCTTTCTATCCAAAAGAAATGATTTTCGATGAAAGTATCCAAATTCCACATAAAACTTCTTCTAATGACATGCATTTTTTTACCATTTCCAATCAAGCGAACCTCATCTGAATCTTACCTTGTGGCATGAACTTTTAGCTCATTTATTTAACTCTCATACTACATCTATTTTCTTGAGGAAGAAATTGCTTGGCTGTAATTCTTCTTCGTAGATTATTCACATGTTGTCTATCGACTACGCCTTTCGATATGATCTTAGGCCCTGACTCACCCTTCGTAGACAAGCATTGTGGAGGAGATCTCATTGATTGATTTAGCGGCTATAAATTAAAAGCGTAAAAACATCATCGCCCTTTTCGGCTTCATTCTTTTGATGACTAAGTGCGAGTAAGCTAGCATTGACGTCCTATAATGAAACAGGACCAGAAGGCAGATTTAGTAACATATTTTCTTTTGCCTTACTGAATGTCGAGTCGTACTGATGAATATTCCCTTGAATCAGATTGCTCGAGCAGTAGTGAGAAAGATGGTTCAATAGATATCATAACATTTGCGAGGATGGTTATAAAGATCTCAATATCGTATTCGTGTAATTTGAGGATAGGGTTGGACACTCTTTCACTATATTTTATTAAGCCTATGTTTGTCCCCTATTTTTTCAAAAACTCATTTTTTCAAAACTCATTTTCAATTACACATTCTCTTATAAAATAATTTTACACTCGAACCCAAAACTTTTCCTTATTTTTTAACGACACATTCTCCAACAAAATGCTATTCCAAAATATATTTTGGCACAAAAATGAGGCTCAAACAAGGGCTATATAAGCTTAGTGAAAAGAATGTTTCTTTAAGGTTACTAAGCATGGCACGTAATGGTTTATCTTCTGCTAATCGTGGTTTTCTGCATGCTGGATGGAGAGGTTGAAGGTTGAAAAATCGTAGACAGTAACGGAGTATCTCAAGTCTTCAATTTACAAAGGAGGAGTGGATATATTAAGGAGTTCGTGAATGCAAGACAGTTTGGAAATGGACTATGTGCTTGTTAACTGGTTTATTGGATTCAAATGTAGAGATATATCTTAACAAATCGAATCACCTCATATAAAAGGTTAAGTTGTTAGATCGCAAAAGAGAATTATTTATTTAAACCATCTTTTTCACGCCTATTACGTGCAGGCCGGATACATGCACAAGCTCTGTTAACGGGACGGTGAGATATGAATTCGAGACTTTTATCTATTTTAGTACCACGTTAAACCACCTCATCAAAGAAGCTTCAGTTATTAGAGGGTGGACATATATATTCATTTAAACTATCTTCAACATTGATGACAGGAAAAATTGTCTGCCTGTGGCATTTAGCATGAACAGTTGTCCTGTCATGCATTGGCATGATTTATTGGTGACAGTGCTTATAATTTTTCTTGATGCTCAATATAGGAACTAGGAAGTGCCAATTATTACATGATTGATGATAATAACTTGATTGCAAGACTGCAGCATTTATGTCTTTTACAGCTCATAAATGAATAGTTTGCTACTTAGACAACAAATTCTAGGACAATAATACCATTTGAGTGTAGTAGCATTAAGGTTAATTCTTGACTTATTTTTAGTTCTTTAAACACTGTTGAGAAGTCAATTATGAAAGGCTCATGGGTGCAGACCAAAGAGGCTGGAAAAATCAAATAAAACTGACCAAGAAAAATAATAATCAACTTAAAATAAGTAAAAATTAAATTATTAAATAATAAAATGACATAAATAGGAATTAAGATTTGTAGTAATATAAAATGAAGTACAAAATAAAAATTAAGAAAAACTTAATATGTTATATCAAATGAACAGTGTTGCACCACTGTTCATTATAATATATCAATTTGATGTCAAATTATGAAGTTGGGTTAGAGAGGGTTTTCACACAAATTTGACATTTTTACGTCAAATAAGGGTTGAAGACGTCCTAGGTAGCATGTATTTTAACGGAATCATGAAACTAGTTACCGGTACAAAATTATTATTACGAGGAATGTTATATACAACCATGATCTCTCGTCCTTAGTGGATAGGATAAAAGCTTTTCGTTGCGGACGTGACATGAGAACCTTAGTATGCTAATTGTGGACAAGAGATCAATTTTAATGTTATATATGCTAGAATTGTCTTTAGAAAGTTGCTTAGTCATAATTTATTAATCAAATCTATTTCCTAATCAATAAACACATCGAATCATGTATAGCAAACTGCAAGTCTGCAAACCCAAGCATCTTTCCTCATTTATTTTTTTTCCTGAGCGTCAAAGAAAAAAAAAATGAATAATGACTTCACGTTCAACTAAGAATATGGGTTCGCACTACATGTCCATTAAGGGCCATCCTATGGCTCATCTATCAACAGAGTCAAGTTTGAACGAATAATCTCTAGTAAGAGTTGAGGTGAAGCCCCTCGATCTTGTGATTTAGCCCTTGTTTGGTAAAAATATTTCTTAAGAAAAGATTTTATAAAATGTATTTTTTTAAAAATAAAAAATAAAAAATTGTGTGACAAAGTATGGAAAAATTATGAGATGATGTGCAAAATTATTTAATGAAAAAAAATGTATAGTTAAAAATACGTTTGATAAAAAATGAGTTTAAAAAATAAAAACAAAGCCGAGGCTTTGATTTAGATAAAAATCAAATTTTAACAAATTTTAATAAAAGTTAATAAAATGTATAGTTTAAAAATTGTAGTACCATCAAATGTGTAATTAAAGTTAATTATTGACTTTAATTTTATTTTTAATCGACTTTTTAGCTAAAACAAGCAGAGACTTCATGTAAATCATATCACATAAATAATCAAACACCAAGAAGTTAAAGTTTTACAAAGCTAAAGGAAGTCCCAAGTTTAAGGAATGAACTCAGCATAGTAATACAGTACGCTGCTAACATTGTAAGACAGATTATTATTAAGACATTGATCAGACAACAACAGATATAGCATTCAAAATTTAGTGGTTTGTACTATTAGACAATTGTAACTGGAACAACAACAATGACAAAAAAAAAATGACTTGTGGATGGAGACAATGAGGGAGAGTTGTCTAGAATCAACGAACTTGGAGTCAATCCTTGACATTGAGATGATCAATAAGTCACGAGAGGTGATCCACTACAATGAACATCTGAGGCATCAGAAGTCCTTTGTCTTGGAGTCAATGTGTTGCTAGCAGCAGCTTCAACCTCAATATTGATAATACTTTTCCTCTTCTGATTATCGCCCTTTGGCTCGTCTTCTGCCTCCTCTAGTATGGAACCTAGCAGTTCCAACTGCTGCTGATTCTCCATCATCATGGCTTGAGCTTCAGCTACCACTGATGAATCATCATCTGCAGCGTATAAAATCTTTTGTATTGCTCCAACCACCTGGGATACAAAAAATAACAATAAGCACTCACAGGGAAAGTTATAGTTATCACTTTGTCTTGTTCCAAGTTGCTAAAAGTAAGATAAGTTGAAGGATTTACTTGAAGGTTTTCAATCTCGGGACACTGGCACAAGATTTCAATATCCCTCAGCTTTGCAAAGTAAAAGTCCCTCTCCTTCTCAAGACTGTCCACTGATAGCTTTAACTCGGTAATCTGTGACACAAACATAAACATAAATATGCCTCTCGATATTCTTAACTCATGAGCATCAACCATCAGCATACTATAGAACCTGTTGCTCATATGCAGTGCGATCTGCTTCTGGATAGACAGGAGGCCCTCCACCAGAAGGTCTAGCAGCCTTGACAGATTGGTTTGCTAAGTTCACATTAGTTGCATCGTTCCTTCGTCCACTATGAGGGGCATTTTTCGGGTATGATGCTGCATTTTTAGTTGAAGGTTGCACTGTTGCAGATTTCTTGCTAGCTTCTTTGCCACCCTTGCAGGCCTCTCTCCTTTCCAAAGGATTGTAACTGATATTGACGAGAATGGCAGACAGACATAAAAAGCATTAACACATTATAATTAATCACATATATGTTCTACATACATACTGCAAAAGAATGTTTGTTTCTCATCTCATAAACAACACATTAGACTGAAGAAAATGAAAATACCATAAACCAACGGAATAAAGATTGAGTTGCTTTCTAGTACCTATGGCATAGAGAAGCTAAGACAAAGTTTCCAAATTCTAAGGTCATCTCCAACGCTACACCAAAATTTGCACCAAACTAAAATTCATCTCCAATCATTACACCAAAACTTACACCAAATGAATAGCGTTTAATCATTTTCTTCTCTTTTTTTTTATTCTTAGTAATTTAT
>CAIGRQ010264992.1:0-11942 GCA_903798375.1 Fraxinus sp. D2006-0159 | reverse complement strand
CTTGTGTATTGAATAATTTTGAGATAAATTATTGAAAAAGTTTCAAAAACTAATTCACCCCTCTCTTGATTAGTAATTCTTGGGCTAACATACCCCGCCCAGTATCTACATTGCAAGAGGAGAAGATATTGAGAAAAGAGTCATGTCAGAGATTCTTAGTTAATATTATCGGTTCCCAACATACAAAGTTAACCGTTAATGATATAAATATTGTATGAGACTTTCTTGATGTATTACCAGAAGACCTACCTAAAGTTCCACTAGATAAGTTAGTGAAACTTACTATTGAATTGGTACCGGTATCTAAGGACTTGTATAGAATGGCACTGAAAAAACTTCAAGAATTGAAACTACAATTGGAAGAGTTGTTAGATAAAGATTTCATTAGATCGAGTGTATCTCCATGGGGGTGCTCCAGTACTCTTTGTGAAAAAGAAGGATGGAATTATGAGGATGTGTATTGAATATCAAAAATGAATCAATTCATAAAAAACAAATATTCCTTCCAAGAATAGAAGATTTTTTCAACTAGTTAAGGGTGTTTTTCAAGATCAACATGGAAAGGTGATTGCTTATGCCTCGAGATAATTGAAGCAACACGAGTAAAACTATCACTGTGTACTGAACCTTGACCATCAGCTACAATCTTTTGTAATTGAGATTTCCAACTAACACAACCATCACAAAGAGTAAAAACATAAGAAGATGTGGATCTTGTTTTATCTAAATCGCCTGCAAAGGCAGAATCTGTGTATCCCTTTAAAATAACACTTTCATTATATCTTTGAAGCTTTAAACTCAAATCAGTTGAACCCTTTAAATACCTTATCATCCATTTAATAGCCAACCATTGTGTTTCACCAGGATTAGCCATAAATATACTAAGAATACTTATTCCATGAGCTAGGTCAGGTTTGGTACATATCATAAGGTACATAATAGAGCCAACAACATTAGCATAGGGTATTTTACACATTCTATCATGTTCTTCAACAGTTTTAGGAAATTGCTCACTAGAAAGTTGGAAATGATTTGCAATGGCAGAGTTACATATTTGCATTCAGTCATAGCAAACTTTTTAAGTACTTTATTTACATAAGAATTTTGATTTACATACAAGACACTGTTTTTCTATCTTTTTTTATTTCCATTCCTAAAATTCTCTTAACTTGCCCTAGATCTTTCATTTCAAATTCAATTTTAAGTTTTTCTTTAATAGAATCAGTTTCAGATCTATTTTGACAGGCAAGAAACATATCATCAACATATAACAATAGATAAACAGATTCAGGTCCTCCTGACCCTTTGAAGAAAAAACATGAATCAAAATTACTTTTAGAAAATCCCAAATTTTGAATATAAGAATAGAATTTTTTATACCATTGCCTTAGAGCCTATTTTAAGCCATAAAGAGATTTATTTAACAAACAAACATGTTCAAATTTTGAATTTAATTCAAAACCTTTTGGTTGATGCATATAAATGGTTTCTTCAATATCACTATTTAAGAAAGCAGTCTTAACATCAAGCTGGTCTAATTCCCAATTAAAATGAGCTGTTAAGGCAAGTAAAATTCTGATGGATGTATACTTTGCAACAAGTGAAAAGATCTCATTATAATCAATACCCTCTCTTTGTGTAAATGATTTTGCTACAGGTCCAACTTTATATCTTTTTTCCAAGGTATTAGCTTCACATTCGTTAATCTTATAAACTCATTTACAGTCAACAATCTTTTGATGTTTAGGTTTATCAACAAGAATCCATGTCTTATTTTTAAGTAAGAAATCCATTTCTTCCTACATGGCTTCCAACCAAAGTTTAGAATCTTTGCTGTTAATAGCCTCTTCAAAAGTTACAGGTTCAGAATTAACAAATTCCAATTCAGAATAGAAAGTCACAAATTCATCAGTGTTAATTCTGGTAGGAGAGATCCTATTTCTTCTACCCATATCCCTGACCAATTGATAATTTTCAAGAGAAGTATCTTGAAAATGTTCCTCAGTTTCAAATTCATTTTGAGACTAATCAGTTTCAAATTGAGCAGACTCTACCTCAATCAAATTTTTAGGTTCAGTTTGACATTGTTCTTGATTTTCCAGCACAGTTTCTTTAACAAGATTAGGATGGTCAGTGTTCTGACTTGAAGAAGTCTGATTCTCATAAAAAACAACATTTCTACTGATGATGACTCCAAACCTATTCTTCTCTCTTACCCAAAGTCTATAACCTTTAGTTTCTTCTCCATAATCCAGAAAACACATTTTTAAGACTTAGGTTCCAATTTGTCTGTATCTTGATGAGCATAGGCAGCACAACCAAATACCCTTAGTTTGAAATAATCTGGAGACTCTCCAGACCATAAGTGTTTAGGGATTTGAAAACCAATAGCACTTGAAGGAATTCTATTTATCAGATAAGTAGCAATTTTTAGGGCTTCACCCCAGAAAATTTTTGGAAGATTAGAATTGCGTAACATGCATCTCACCTTTTTCAATAATGTTCTATTTATTCTCTCAACAATACCATTTTGCCGAGGAGTGTATGTCACTATTCTATGTCTTAAAATTCTACATTCTTTGCAAAAAAAGTCAAATTCATGATTACAAATTTTCAAACCATTATCCGTCCAAAGTATCTTTATCTTTTTATTAGTTTGATTTTCAATCATAAGTTTCCATTGCTTAAATTTTTGAAAAGTATCAGATTTGGTTTTCAAAAGAAATGTCCAAGTTTTTCTTGAAAAATCATCCACAATCAATAAGTAAAATCTGAAACCACTTAAGGTATTTAGAGAGGCAGGAACCCACTGGTCTTTATGTATATACTCAAGGATTGAAGTGGATTTGTGAATTTCAATTTTGAAATGAAGTTTATTTTGTTTTCCAACAACACAGTCTTCACAAAATTTAAGACTTTCAAAATTATCCTTTCCAAAGCATTTTAGTTTATTTAAAATCATCAATCCCTTTTCACTAATATGGCCTAGTCTCCTATGCCAAATCAGGGCTTTATCAACATGAGTCTTCACGGCTGTAGAGCTGTTATAAACCAAAGGTTCAGCTTGCAGTATGAAGATCCCATTGGATCTAGGAGAAGTAATTATCTCTTTCGAGTTAAGACTTATTTTGGTAAAACATTTATGAATTTTTATTTCATATTCATCATTCAGTTGTCCTAGAGAAATTAAGTTTCTTTGAAAACCAGGAACATATCTTGTCTGAAATAGTTCAAGAGTATGATTATTGTCCAGTAAGTAGGGCTGAGCTTGAAAACCACAGCCTGAAAAATCGACCCGACCTGAATCGAAACGGGTCGGGTTGGGTCGGTTTAAGGATAAATTCGGGTCGGGTCGGGTAAAATAAATTTAAAATAATTGTGGTGATCGTGTCGGGTTTGGCCCAAAATCGACCCAACTTAGTGAAACCCTATTTCCTCATTATTTCGTGAAATGCAATGTGATTCCTGCCTCTGTGCTAAATAAAGAGAGAGTGCTCTTCATCACCTTTAAGAAATGATGTCAGTATTATTTATTATTCACTAAGAATGAAATAGTTGCGGGTGTTGAGGCTAGATTTGCTGCTTGGACCTTCTTTCCTGAAGCCTGAAGGTATTTGGGGATAAGTTCTTCAATATTTTCTTTTTTCTTTTTTTGGCTAGCTTCATTCTATTCCAAAGCTTGTTACCCTGTAAATGACTTGCTTTATAGAGAATGGAGAGCCTATTCAAATGTTGTGAAAGGTGGAGAAACATTGTTTTTTAATTGTATAGGCTAGAGAAAGACAGCAAAAGGGTGATGACTGGTCTAGTTGTGCTAAAAATGGTAAACATTGTTTCTTTGGTGAGTACTGTTAATATTTTGTAGAGTTTTTGGAATGAAATAAAAAAAAAAAAGGACAAAAAAGGACCTGACCCGACCCGAATCGGGTCGAGTTGGTTTATGATAAGAATTGAGTCGATCGATTTTGGGTCAAAACCGACCCGACCCCGACCCATTTCCCACCCTTACTAGTAAGAGTTTAAGGTTACCAATCCCTTTAATTTGACATGTCATATTATTTCCCATTTGAACTTGACCACCACTAAGATCAATAAAGTCAGTAAACCACTCTTTAACATGACACATATGGAAAGAACAACTAGAATCAAGCACCCATTCATTCAGATTCCTTTTAGTTGTAGTGACAAGAACAACACCTTGTATTTCAGATTCATTATTGCAAATAATGTCTACAAACCCATCTGTATTGAATTTTGCTTTCATATCAGATATTTTCTTAAAAAAATCTTTTATAACATGTCCAGTTTTGTCCAGTTTTGCCACAGTAATAGCATTTTCTGTCTTGCATCTTAGGTTTGGCTTGGTTCTTGTTTTGATTTCTGAACTTAGGAAACTGAGATTTTCCTTTCTTAAGAGAGTTATGACTGCATCGTTTCCCTTTCTTGTTCTGATTTACTTTTTCTCTGACATTCAAACATACTCCAAATTTAGAATCTTTAACTTCAATTTTTAATTCTAGTTCTCTGTTTTTTAGAGATGATATCACAATATCAACAGTAAGTTCAGTTCTAAGTTCAGTTCTCCCATACTCTAAAGCATATCTCAGATCTCTGTATCTATCACCCAAAGCATTTAATAGAGTAACAACTTGTTGATCCTCAGATAATTGTTCATCACAGTCTGTTAGTTCTTGAACCAATTTTGTGAATTTATCAATGTTTTCTTCCAAATTGGAGGAAGGATTAAATCTAAAATTATAAAATTATCTTAGGAGATAGCATTTGATGGGCATGGTTTTAGTTAGATAGAGAGATTCAAGTTTGGCCCAAAGGCCTTGAGTATTAGTTATTTCTCCAACCTTTCTAATTATAGTATCAAATAAATGAAGAAATAGAGAACTCCAGGCAATCTCATCTAACTCTTGTCTTCTGTAGACACTAAATTCAGGAGGCCAAATCCCATCAATAGTAGTAGCACATCTCTGTTGTAACAACAGAGCCCTAATTTTCTAACCACAAACTAAAATCCCTAGTCCCTCTCCAAATCTCTACTTCAAATTTATGCACAGTAGACATGATCACAAATAGACTCACAATAGATTCAAGTTTATTTCTCACACAGAGTGCAACAAGTATAGACAATGTAATCAAGAATAGTAACAGAACCAGTGTATGATCAGCAAGTAAAGATATATCGAAAAAATTTGTCGGTTTGACATGTTTAAGGGGTGATAACCCTTTAATCCCCTATTCCATCAAATTTCCAGATCTTCAGTGAGATCTTGGACAAAGGAAAGCAGAGGATGATTAATTACCTTAATAACCAAATAAAACACATACAATACAATTTAATAATTGTACTAAGAGATAAGAAGAGTTCAGAGAATTATACCAGAGTTGAAACCTCAATGTTTCAGAAGAGAAGCATTGTAAGAAAAATACTAGAATCAAATCAGTTTTCGAGAATTGAGTACCAAGAACCAACGAGTCACAGCAACTCAGTATGACCAAGAGTGAGTCGATAAAATCAGCAAGAATCGGAGTGAGTCAACTCAACTCATTGTCACTCAGTACGAGTTCACAAAGAACCTTAACTCAGTAGCGAGATACAACCAAAACACCAAGAATTCAATAAGAGAATCAAGATTTCAAATAATCAAAACCAAAAATAAGTTCGTTTTACACAAAGAAAAACACGAATAAAAAAATCTTGATAGTCAGCCCCTAAGAATCAAAACAAAAAAGGTTTTCAAAAAGGGATCCAATCAAGAATTGGATCGAAGAACAACAAAACGCACAGTTTCAGAAAACCACTATTTTATTTTTCAAAAAATCAAAGATTTTGAAAAAAATCATTCCAATCTGCAAGTCGTTTCAACTGTAAACCCTAATCCCCCTTAAATGATGCTCTGATACCACTTCTTGGTCTCAAAATCGAAGTTTTGCAACACAAACAAAAATCATAGAAAGAAATTACAGAATTGAAGAACACGAAGAAATTTTTCGCCCTTTGGGCCTAGGTGTTCAGCTTAATGCCTACTCACCCGTTGAACATTCATTTCGTAAATTTTGCTCGAATCCACTAAGAATCACAAAGTACAGTACAACTAATGTATGAAGAGATTAAGTTTTTCTCTAGCCTTTCCGATACAAAGTTCACTCTACAACTAATGGCAACGGGGCAGGTATGGGATGGGTCGTCCATTCCTGTCCCTGTCCCGTCGAGTATTTTTGTTACTTTGTCCCATCTCCATACTCGGTTAAAGCAGGACAAGGTGGGATGGGGGCGGGGCAAGTCCTCTAACCCATTTATCGCCCCATTTATTTTTTCTTTTTATTATTTATTTATTTTTTATTTTGCTTTTATTTTTTATGTCTTTAGTTAGTAACTATTATTAACTTTTACTAATTTGTTAAAAACAACTCATGTTCTCTTTAAAAATGATAATAAATTTATTATTTTTATTCGATAATAAATTTAAGTTTGAAATTAATTTTAAACGTGGCAGGGACTATATTTCTCGTACCCGTCCTGTACCTACTTCGGTGTAATGACTCTCGCTCCGTCTGTGCCTCATTTACCCAGTTAGGCAGGTAATTCTCGTCCCATTCAGGGCGGGACCCCACGAGTATCAGGTTGATCGAGTTTCTTTATCATCCCTATATACAACTACTAATGTATACAAAATATACCCAAGAATATCACTAAGATATTATAGAGATCACAACCAAAAGATCTCAAGAAACGAACAGAGAGAAAACACTCAAGAGAGAAAACGAGAGAAAACCCTAGAATATCAAAACAGTAACCATCGAGGGATCCAGAGAAAATAGGTTATAAAGTAACCCTTCAACTACTCAATCCAACGGTTCAAGATATGCCAAGTGTAAGGCCAAGATTACACCATTAAACAAACAGCAAACCGGTGGCCCAATCAACACAGTAAGGCCCAAGTAACAAAATAGAGAGACCCAAGCAAAATTGAGAGGCAGCCAAAACCAACAGTGACATAGCGCAGTATTCAACCTCAGTGGACTTGGAAACACAATCTTGTTTCTTACATTTCCAAAAAATGATAGCATCACCTAGAAAAATATACTGCCCAGTAGTAGCTTGATGAGAATCAAGAAAACTTGTCCAATTAGCATCACTATAAGTGGTGAGCTCAAGATACATCTTGTAACAACCTAGGCTTTGTGTCCAGCATTCTCTTACGTTTTGTTCTCTTTAGGAGGGAATAATATTTCCTCTTACTCTTCACGACTTTTTGTCGTGTCTCCCAAGATTGAAACTCAAGACCTTATGAGAAATTCAAGTTGAATTCTAGTATGAAGTTGGCAACTTCTGAACTTCATAGTTTGCCATTCAATACTCCCATTTAAAAAAAAAATACAAAATACAAAAAGTCAAGGTTTTACATAGGCAACACATCTTTAATGAAAATTATTAATCAAGAGTATTTATTCTTCATTGATGTGAAGTCAATACAACAATTTTCCTGGGCAGATTTCGTATAATAATATTGATACACTTTTGGATGAAATAAGATAATTTTCAACAAAAAGGATGGAAGCATATTACCTTCAAGTGCAAGATTATCGTATCAATGGTTGAACTGGAAAGTACGAATTTCATCAACGGGGTCTTCAACGATCTTGACTTTGCTGTGATTAAGAGTGTTCGATATTAATCTCTCTTGGTTAATGCTCCATTCTTTAGATCTGGTTGTGTTCCACACTGGTTAGATATGTTGCTTCTTTTGAAAGCTATTACTTCGAGATTTGTGCACCAACTTTGTAAAGTTTGATGACACGGGGAAAAAAAATTGAATTTGGCCATTTTTTTTCAAAAAAGAGTGTTTTGGTAATTGAAACTCCTAAAATGTCTAGTTCTGGAAAAAACTTCCAAAATTAGCTAGATCTTAAGACCACCACCCAGAAATTAGCTTGAAATCAAGATTGTTAGAAGAAAAATTGTCTATGGTTATCAATTATCAATCCACAATTGTTCAATTAACTCTCAATATTCTTCCAAATTTTCGTTCAACTGAATTAAGCCAAAGGTTGAAAGAAATTTGCTAACGCAATTAGGAAATCTGGAGATTAATTTCATTTCTCCCCTCTCTCAATGCAATCGAACCTGACTTGCCACTTCGAATAGATAGTATAATTCACTTGAAGCACATAATGACCATACGAGTTAAGCTGTACATAGCCCATAACATAAGGGTGTCCATAATGGACAAATGGAGTTGGGTGGTGCACAATTATGGAAATTGCTATGTACACACGTAGCATTTTCCATGACCATACACGTCTACTACAATGTACGCTTCATAACTAGGTTCACCAAAAAAGAGAAAATAAATAAAATGAAATTTGCAAGGCTGGAATATATGAAAATGCGGTTTGGTTTGGTTAGTTACTACATTCAGCACTAAATACTTGGAGCAAGGTAATAATTTATCCTGGTTGGCTATATTCATACCGCATTAAATTGAACAAGAACAAGGACTATCCTCGTGTAATCACACAAGTTGTTACTGCAGACAAAAATACCTCAAAATAAAAATATCTGAATTCAGCATTTACCCCTTGTCATGAGGGACGTGTCCTCTTTTTTATATCTCATGATCCAACTTCTTCACCACTCCACCCGCATCAACTATTTAACCTCTCCCTCCCATCTTCCCACTACCCACTTTTAAGTGCAAAAATAATAATTAAAAAAAAAAGTAAAATTCTTGAAAATTTGACAATTGCATTTTCAACATAGAATGGAAAGTCTTCTGTGCAACGAGGTGTGGTTTACGAGCCCTGCACCAGTCACTGTTCTTGATAACTTACGTGCCAATGATCAGTACCATAATGTAAGGAGAAATTATACAACTAGTTGTTTCTACTCAACCAAAGAAGATTTTGAGTAAGCTATTGGGATTTTTCTGGATAAGGAAGCCAGTTACTTGCCGAAACCGGGCTACGTGAGTCATATTAAGTCCGATAATTCGATTGATCAAGCTAGGTTTAAGGGTGTTTGCTGGCTTATTAAGGTAATCATTTTTTTCATATTTTTTCGTGCATGTTGAGAAATATCCTTAATTTATATCTTTTGTTTTTGTGAGTTACCTGGGTCGATTTATATCTTTTGTTTTTGTTTTTTGAAGTCTCGAAAGCGGTTGGATCTCTCTTTTGGAACTGTTTTTGGTGCTGTGAGTTACCTGGATCGATTTATTTCAATAACTCAGTGCCAAGTAACCCTTTTTTTTTACTTCTTTTCTTAGAATGATTTAATGATATAATGTTAGGGTTCTTTATTAGAGATTCGATTTAAGATAACTGTTCGTGTATCTCAATTTTTGTAGGGTTGGAAATATTGGATGTTTGAACTACTTTCCATCGCATGTTTATCAGTCGCCTCCAAATTCAATGAATCAATCACTGCATCGTTGCATGAATTTCAGGTGACCATATATATATATATATATATATAGTGGATCCTCTCTACTAGACATGTCGTGTCAACATATGACTAAAATTAATGATTATCCTTAGATAACATGTAAGTAACAAACCTGTCCCATTATTTGAGCAGGTGGAGGGTTTAGATCATTCCTTCTCATCAAGCCAGATTCAGCTAATGGAATTGACTCTCTTGAAGGCATTAGGATGGAGAATGGATTCCCCGACTCCATATTCTTACATAGAATTGTTGATACGCGCCATCAATACCTTAAACAAAACCCTTGTAGATAATCTAAATGCACGCGTCACTCAACTTCTTCTTAATATCCTTTTAGGTACGTTAAACTAACTTACGGCATCTTATACATGAAGGCTCGTTAACTTCTATGTAATTGAATGATCTGCGAATAAAATTGTTCAGATACTAAATTCCTCGAGTTCCGGCCGTGTGTTATTGCCATGTCCGCAATAAGATGCATACTTGAAGATGATCTGGTTCCATTAACGTATGATACATCCGTTGATCATTTTGACACGTTTATTTCCCAAGATCAAAGGGTAAAAAATTAACTAATCCCTCTTAATTTCTGCTGTTCAACCTATGAATGTTAATGTTCTTGTTCTAGGATATATGATATGACGAGGTTAATGTTCTTGTTATAGGAAGAAGTAATAAAATGCCAAAGCTGGATGGAGAAAGAATTAATGAAAGATTACAGCAATAAATTTGAGTCCCAGAATGCAAATTACAGTACCCCTACAAGTCCAGTAACAGTACTAAAGGTGGAGTGGGACAAATTCTACGAGTGTCAACTTGATCTCCTTCTCTTTAAGAATTCAAGGATAAACATCAATTTCGGATCAAGTAATAAGAGGAAGAGAGAAGAAGAAAGTGCACTCTGAAATTTATGTTAATTTTGTTGTAACAAGTCAATTGTATTTTAATGTAGATTTTGGTATGAATTCAACTGTCGAGTGCCAACATAACTTACGACATTCCTCTCCAATAACTAAAGTTTTTAACGAGATTTCATGTATTCTTAAGAGTCATCAAGGTTGAAATGGTTGAATGTTATAACTTCAAGATTGTAACTTTATTGGTCAACTAAAAAAAATAAGGCGAATAAGCATGAACCATGGTGCTTATTTATTTGTGGGATTTGGATATATAGTCATAATTTATAGTGCATTATAAAAATGGCCATTTTTCGAAACCTTTGCAAATATGACCATTTGTAATGTAAATACCCCCAAAACACCCTTTTGTAAATCAATAACTTTCTCAAATATGGCCATTTTTCATGTACCCACCCCCACCCAACACCCCTAGCCTCACACCCACCACCAGCCGCCGGTGCAATCGCGGACACTGGCCTAAAATTTTCTTCAAGAAGTCAACAACATCTCCATGATTTTCAAATGTTCAGTAAAAATTAAAACCAATTCAATAACATTTAAAAAAATCAAAAAAATAAAACATTTCAAACAATAAGTATCATCAGATTAAGTCGATCCACATAGAGTCAATACCAACAAGCCCGGTTCTCGGGCAAGACGAGTGAGGCCTGTGCCTCGGACCCAACATTAGGGGGCTTCACTGGCCTTTGCCCAATTTATTTATTTATTTTTTAATAAATGCAAAAATCATAGATGAAAGCTTTTCTTCTTCTCTTCTTCTACCGTCACAACAAATGCGTTGGAGGAAAACAGTATTCCGTTCAATTTAGAATTGGAAGAACTTCTCTTCTTTCCGTTTCGCTGAGTTTTACAATGGTTGATTATGGTGTTTTTCAATCCAGCTTCCCTGACGAGCCTATTTCTCGTTCTTGAAAACCCTGGACCTTCATTCGGTCATGTAAGATTAATTAAATCATCTCTTTATTTTTTAGTTTAATTATTGATGAAATAAAATAAATTTGACGCTCTGGTGTTATTGTAGATACTTATGCTCGGAGCCTTATCCTAATGCAAATATGAAAATTCTCAATGGAAACAACGTTAGGCTTTTTCAATTTGGCATAGAAGGATTCAGTCTCATTATTAATTTCATACAGAAGTGTGTGCACGCTAAAGTCTAAACAAGTTGATTTGCTATAATCCAAGTTTTTCTGTTTGATTTATAAATATGATTTTGATTATTTGAATTTGTGAGAATAAATGGAGTAAAATGGCTCCAATCTTGAAATTTCTGTAGGTAATAGTGCATCAGTCCAAGATAAGATGGTAGTTCTAGGATTATTAGAAAAAGAAGAGGGGAAATACTAGTATGTGAATATGGAGATTGATACAAAAGCATTCCATTTTAGTGTCTTAAAGGCACCTCATCTTCATGATTCTTTTACTTTTTTCATAGCATATAGAGTAAGTACCCTAAGAATGCCCTTAGATGGTGCTAGATCACGAAAATTAAGTCACTATTACTACAAAATATTGCTTATTGCTTAAGGTCCCCTAATCCGCACTAAATTATTATTTTCGGG